>JAPQNM010002087.1:15000-90000 GCA_029783475.1 Metacarcinus magister | reverse complement strand
AAAACTCCCACAACATAAAGTTTCTCCTCTAGACATTTGTATACATTATTGACAAATTGTAGTATCGCCGACTCAGTGGAATGATGACTTCTAAAACCATGTTGATGTTTTGTTAAAAGGTTATTTTTTTCAAGGTAATTTACTAAACGAGAACAAATTATTTTTTCAAAAATTTTGCTAAATGCTGGTAGAATTGAAATTGGGCGATAGTTATTTATGTCTTTCCTGTCACCAGACTTGAATATAGGAATAACTTTTGCCTTTTTTAGTTGATCTGGAAAAATTCCTTTTTTTAATGAAATATTGATAATGTGAGTTAAAGGTTTAGATATAAATTTGGATGTTTCTTTTAATAAGTTAGGTGACAAGTCATCATACCCAGGTGTGGCTGATTTTAGAGAGGCAAGACATTGCTCCACTTCGCACTTGTCAGTAGGAGGCAAATACATAGAGAATGCAGGCGAATTTTTAAGATAGACTTTGTAATTAGATTCAATGTCATTAAATTGAGAGCCATCTCTCAAGAAATATTCATTGAACCTCGTATGAGTATTTAGACATGGTGGATTTAGTTCAATATCTTGCTTCACAGAGTTACATTTTCTGCCAAGAAGTGAATTTAAAGTTTTCCATTGTTTTTTTGGATCGCCTTTATTTTCATTAATTTGTCTTTTATAATACATATTTTTTGCTAATCGTAAAATGGATGTTAATTTATTTCTATATTTTCTATAAGTGTCTCGAAAAGTTAATGGCCACTTTCTAGCTAGTCTCTCCAATCTATTTTTTTCTTTAATGCTATTTTTTAATGCTGTAGTAATATAAGGACTAACTTGACTTTTTGTAGTTAAACGTAGTGTTTTGATGGGGAAATGCTTCTCAAATAAATCATAAAAGTCGTTATAGAACAAGTTGTAAGCAATAGTGGGGCATTCTGATTCTAACACATTATTCCAGTTTGTTCCAGCAAGATCGTCAGAAAATAGTTGTAGAGCAGCGGAAGTGATTAATCTTTTCTGAATAACTTTAGGATCTGGTTTGATATTCTTTAATTTATAATGAGAAACAGTTGGGAAATGATCAGTTATATCTGTAGCTATAATATAGTTCCCAATATTAGCTTCCAGTTGAGTGGTCCATATGTGATCAATGAGCGTCGCAGAGGTACAAGTGACTCTCGTTGGTTTGTTTATTACAGGATAAAAAGAAAAAGAAAACATCAAATTCACAAAATCACAAGTATCTGCATCATTAGCTTTTAGTAAGTTTAAATTAAAATCACCGCAAAATAAAAACGTCTTGATATTTTCTGCCATATAATGATAAGAGAATGTCGGTAATTTTTTCTTGAAAACCGTTGAAACTACCACTTGGTGGTCTATATATACAGAGAAATAGATATTTTTTTGTCGAAATTGTCACTTCCACACCTAAAGATTCAATGAACTTTTCTGTAATCACCAAGTCACTTATCATCGAGGAGTCACAGTCACGATCAACATATAAAGCCACACCTCCACCATGAACATTTCTACAATTGCTATACATATGGTAACCAGGAAATTCATATAAGGAAGAGAGGTGTGAATCCAATCGAATTTCTGTAAGGCCAATGATGTTAGTTTTGGTAGAAGTACTATGTATAATATTATCTTTAAAATATTGAATATTTTTTGGAATCGATCTAATGTTGAGGTTAAGAATTGACAAATTATTTGAATTAACTGGTGGAATATTATCTAGGAAGACATACTCTGTTTTAGGAATTTTGATGGACATAATGCGTGTAAAAAAATCATTTACGTCTATTTCATTGTTGTATTTATAATCATCACTAGCAAATGGATCAAATTCTAAGTTACAGAAATTGTTAATATTGTAAAAGGTTCCTGGAATGTCCAGAACAGTAAATAGCACATTATCATTTACTGAAGCAAAAGGCAGCTCGTTACAAAAATGAAGAGCAATTAATAATCATGTATATACACAAATAAAAAATAAATAGGAAATACACTTCTATTTCTTACGGGTGCGAGTCGTCCCCTGTCGCCGTTGTGTGACACCATCACCCACGCTCAGGGCAGCACCAGCACCGCCAGGGGGCGCGCCTCCAGCAGCCGCAGTATCACCATCACCGTCGGCTGAGGCAGCAACAGCGACGCCGAGAGGAGCAGCAGGGAGGGAGACTTCCTCCCCCCCCGCCACAAGCACCCAACGAGGGCTTCCCACGCACAGAGCCAGTACGGCTCCCACGAGTGAGTGGAGCAGCTCCCACCATGACGTCACCACCACGCGCCGCTCCGCCTCCAGTGACAGCCATCGATGACAGTTGCCGTTCATAATTACTGCTTCTATCCTTTATAATTAATTTGGTGTGCTTAAAAAAAGCAATCTTACCCTCTTCTCTGGCTTGTTTGAGGAGCGGTAGCTGGCTCCTCTTCTTCTCCTGAGATGCTGGGCAGAGGTCCTCATTGATGAAAATGCCAGTGCCTTTCAACTTCCTGGCATTACGAACCACCGCTTCACGGTCGTTGAATTTCTCGAACCGTGCTACCACCGTTCGGGATCTCGAAGGCACAGCAAGACCTGTGCGGTGGGCTCGCTCAATCTTCATGGATGGCAATTGAAGCTTTTCCTCTAGAAGCTTTGAGACAGTGTTGGCGGTTTCTTCCCATATTTCACCGGGTTGTTCTTGGATCCCAGTGATTCTAATGTTATTTCTACGATTGTAGTCTTCTTGGTAATTTTGCCTTTATTCCAGTTCCATTACTCTTGACTTCAAGACTTCAATCGTATCTTTATGATCTTTGTCTGAACTTTTAAGCACTTTTACCTCACTCTGTAGGTCCTTCAGTTCCTGCTGGGAGAATTCCAGGCTTCTTGTGAGGTCTGAAACGGTTCTTTCTGCTGCTTGCATTCTTGACTTCAGCTGCTCGACGACAAGGTCTATGGTAGTCCTAAAGGTCCTGTCCTGTGCCTCGAGCAGCACTTTGACGGCCTCAATGTCCATGGTGATGAAAGTCACAGATTGCAAAACGTAAACAGCGAGTAGGTCGGGAGCTCAACTAGGCGTGACCGCTCAGTATCACAGTCAGTGTGTGTGTGTGTGCCGGTGTGTGTGTGTGTGTGTCTGTGTGTGTGCCGGTGTCTGTGTGTGTGCCGGTGTCTGTGTGTGTGCCGGTGTGTGCCGGTGTGTGTGCCGGTGTGTGTGTGTGTGTGTGTGTGCCGGTGTCTGTGTGTATGCCGGTGTGTGTGTGTGTGTGTGTGTGTGTGTGTGTGTGTGTGTGTGTGTGTGTGTGTGTGTGTGTGCCTGTGTGTGTGCCAGTTTTGTATTGAAGATATAGTGTATAAAGTACTTTCCTGTTTTGATTACTGTAGGTATGTCAATGTTTGTTTAATAATATGTTGGTGGAAATTTTAGTTTTTAGTCATTTGTCTTGTTCTTCTTCATGAGACTATTTTTTATGTTACTGTTCCTAATTTTATCATACTATTCATGTTTTATCATTATATGGTACAAATCTATTTTTATTTTGTTAGTTTTAGTCATCTGTACCAATTCAGTTCATGTATTTTATCTTGTTACCATATTAACTTATATATTGGATATTTTTTGTTTTTTTCTTCTCTTTGTTATCAGTGTACAATTGAGTTTACTTTGATGTTATTAAGTAGTCTATTTATTTGTTTATTTTTTTCACACCATGTTTTACACACTTTTGAAAGTTGATGTATTTAAATATTAACGTAGTTAAATATTTAATGTTTTATGCGTTCTTTTTTGCTATTTATTGTATGGACCATAATTGTTTTTGATTTACCGATGTTTTAATCTATTTTGTTCTTACTTATGATTACTTAAAATTAAGTATAACTAACTGAAATTGTGGTCAATAAACACTTACTTACTTACTTACTGTGTGTGTGTGTGTGTGTGTGTGTGTGTGTGTGTGTGTGTGTGTGTGTGTGTGTGTGTGTGTGTGTGTGTGTGTGTGTGTGTGTGTGTGTGTGTGTGTGTGTGTGTGTGTGTGTGTGTGTGTGTGTGTGTGTGTGTGTGTGTGTGTGTGTGTGTGCCGGTGTGTGTGTGTGTGTGTGTGTGTGTGTGTGTGTGTGTGCCGGTGTGTGTGTGTGTGTGTGTGTCTGTGTGTGTGTGTGTGTGTGTGTGTGTGTGTGTGTGTATGTGTGACGGTGTGTGTGTGTGTGTGTGTGTGTGTGTGTGTGTGTGTGTGTGTGTGTGTGTGTGTGTGTGTGTGTGTGTGTGTGTGTGTGTGCGTGTAAAACGGCAATGTAACTCCGCTTATCTGATACAGGAATAACCTTTGGATCATTGTTACAATACTGTTGTGCGTATTTTTCTAGTTCCATTTCCGTGATCGGCGGCGGCGTATTTATTACTTTTCGAAAAAAGTAAAACTAGGCTCAACATGGCGGCGTGGAGGAGCAAGAGGCAGGCAAAGCCTCCGTTAGACAGGTTAGGTTGTGTCTACGTTTACTTAATAACACTGAGTTTAGTAGATATAAGAGTCATTCCAACTTTATGGAATTCATCATGTGTGGAATAAACAAACTAACAAGATAATTAAAACCTCTATAAAAACGATGAACTCAAAGCGATCCAAATGAAGGTGTTGATTAAATACTTGACCAAATGATGTGAACAAGCAACAACGAAAAGTGTTGAAGTAATGGCGTAAACCTAAGAAAAATAAAATAAAAGCTATTCCTTGTTATGTGTAGTTTAATATGCGTCCTCAATCACCTGAACTGACTCTCTACTTCAAAAGTGAACACTGAAAATAGTAAACACTTTTTATGTTGGTCTACGCAAAAACATTTCCCTCAAACTAATTTGAATCATGATGTTTTTGTCACTTCTTTTTCTTTCGGGTCGGGAAGCATCACCATGGATAATGTTCATCAATATTAATGTACGCCACCTTCATGAAGACAACGCTACAAAAGTCTCTCTCTCTCTCTCTGTCTCTCTCTCTCTCTCTCTCTCTCTCTCTCTCTCTCTCTCTCTCTCTCTCTCTCTCTCTCTCTCTCTCTCTCTCTCTCTCTCTCTCTCTCTCTCTTTTTTTATATATTTATTATTTACAATGCAACATACAGCCCTAAGTGCTGAGTGAGATGCTGAGAACTATCTTAGGCATAGTGTGAAAAGCAATATTGCTACATAATGCATATTGCATATTGCATATTGCATATTGCATATTGCATATTGCATATTGCACATAATGACCACGAAGGACAAAAAGGTACACACAAAGATACACAGGACATACACGCATAGTTTTAGCCACTTGTTCACTTCACTTTTGAAACAATGGAGCGTTGGTGCTTCATGAATGTCTGTTTTCTTAACAAGGCTATTCCACAGTCTAGTGTAACGCGGCACGAAGGAACGGAGGCAGGTCTCCGTCCTGGCGAAGGGAACACTAAGTTGATGGACCCTGGTGGAAGTGTCCCTCGTAGCGTGGGGGTGAGGCGTGGCCCACGGCTGCCGAAGAGCAGAGTGGTGCGGAGCGCCCTCCCTGTGGATCTTGTAAGTGGCGCACAGACCCGCCACATCCCGCCTGTGTTGTAGAGGTTGTAGAGAGGGGACCTGCTCATCTGGTAGAGCAGTGTCGGAGATGAGCCGCTGGGCACGGTTTTGGACTTTGTCGAGGAGGCCAAGGTATGAGGGGGGGGCAGCTCGACCAAGTCAGAGGAGCATACTCCATGACGGAGCGGACTTGGGCCGCGTAGAGGTTGGAGACTCCCCGGGCGTCAAGGAGGTGCGAGACACGCCTGACACAACTCAACCTGCCCGCGGCTTTGGAGGCTGTCTTCTTGACGTGGCTGGTGAAGGATAGGGTGCTGTCTATCTCCACGCCAAGAATGGTTACAGTAGGTTGCAGAGGTAGAACCACTCCAACCAAATGAATGGGAGGGATGGGGATGACAGGAGGACTGCGTCGCCTGGTGACCACCATAACCTGGGTTTTGTCTTGGGCCAGGTCCACTTGCCACCGTCGTACCCATGAGGTGATGGTCTCCAGAGTCTGGTTGATGAGGGCGACAGTAGCGCGGTGGTCAGTACTGTCGCAGGGGAATGTGAGTGTGCAGTCATCGGCGTAGGCTTGGCCTTCAGGGATGAGCTGCAGCAGATCGTTGAAGAACACGTTTCAAAGCAATGGACCAAGCACACTGCCTTGTGGAACACCAGCACCAATTGGGTGGTCTTGTGATGACTGACCGTCTACCACCACACAGAGAGATCTGTCCCGCAGGTAGTCCTGTAGAAGGTGGAGGAGCCCTCCACACACGCCTATGCTGCGGAATTTGGTAGTGAGACCGGAGTGCCATACTCCAAACGCATCGGCGATGTCCAGAGCGATGACAAAGCTATCCCTACCTCTGTCCAAAGATTGGTGCCATGAGGTGGACATGTGGAGCAGGATGTCATTTGTAGACCTGTTGGAGTGGAAGCCAAATTGTTTGTTGCTCAGGAGTCTATGTTTGTCAAAGAAGGTGGTGATTCTACTGGCAATGATAGACTCCAAAGTCTTACCAAGGACAGGTAAAAGGGAGACAGGTCTGTAATTTTTTGGTTCCGTCTTCGTCGCCTTTTTATGTATGGCTGCCACCTTTGCCAATTTCCAAAGGGAGGGCCACTTGCCAGTGCTTAGACAGCACTGGAAGACAGCAGTGACAGGAGCAGCCAACTGGGCGACACAGTTTTTCAGAATGTGTGGTGACACTCCATCTGGTCCTAAGGCCTTCTTACTGTCTATAACTTGTAGCTGTCTCTTCACCTCATCTGTGCTTATAATAACTTCTTTGATAGTCGCATTGGTAAGACGCGGCACGACAGGAGGAAGACGTCCAGGGTCAGAGACAGTCATTTTGTGCGAGAAGTGAGAAGCCAGCACCTCAGCCTTCTCACAGCTTATGGTGGCAGTCGAGCCATCGGCCTTGTGTAGTGGAGGTATGTGATCTTCAGGTGAGAAGCCTTGTTGATCCTTGAGGGCTGTCCACCAGGCCTTACTACCAACAGCTCGGCCTGAGAGTTTGCTTCTCAGCTCCTCCTGCCACCGCTGTTGAGAAACCTGCTGCACCCGACTCATGTTGTTACATGCCACCTTATGTCGCTGTTTGTTTAGCTGTGTCGGGTGTCTCTTGTAACGTTTCCAGGCCTTACTTTTATTGTTAGCTGCTATTCTGCAGTCGTACCCAAAGCTAGGCCGGTCGAGTGGTTTGACCGTGAAAGTGTGGTTGGGGACGTACAGTTCCTGAAGAGAGAGGATGATATTTGTGAGGCCATTAACTTGGGCATCTACGTCACCTACGAAAATGTTGTGCCAGGGTGTGGTGCGCAGCGCTTCTTGGAAGCCAACCCAGTCAGCCTTGCCCCATAGCCAGTTGGTGCGCTTCGTGGGGGCATCTCGTAATGCAGCAACATATACAGTGGTGAGGACCGCCAGGTGATCGGAGGACCCCACAGTACCTAGGGGGCGGCAGGAGACAACGCCCTTTGGTAGATCACTGATGACAGGATCTAGGGAAGAATCTGATATGTGCGTTGGAAAGTTGACAAGGTTTGTGAGGCTGTACACTGTTAGCAGTTCTTCAAAGGGTCTTGCAACGAGGTGTTGATTAAGATCACCTACAATGATGATGTGATTGCAGGAGAACTGCTGCAGTAAACTGTCCAGGTGGGTGCACAGGAACTGTATGGTCTCACCACCCTGCCACTGAGGACGATAGCAGACACAGAGGAGGGTGGAGCCATGCCGTTTTGTCCAGATTTTAAAATACATTATCTCAAGGTGGTCAGGGAGTGGTATATTTAAAGGCTGTATGATGCCACGAAATGAGCCCCCCCCCCCTCTTTTAGGTTTCTTTTTTTTTTTGTTTATACCTTTTTTAATTCTGGCGCGCTAGAAACTCCCGCCGACTCGAGAGTGTCACATTCCTTGGCCGCTATTTATGTGGTTGTAACACCCTTCAAAACCCACACTGTACGCCTTCTAAATGTTTTTACTCACATTACCTATAAATTTTCTTTGTATTGTTTAGTTAAGGGATTAATTTCGTAAGGAGATAAGTGAAACCAACGGGGAGATAGGTAAACACTAGTTGATAACCTCCCAGGCAGGACGCTCCATCCGGGTTAGGAGAGAAGCTATGTTGCCCCCCCTCTTCTCCCCTAGCCTTCAAGA
Source organism: Metacarcinus magister (assembly GCA_029783475.1). NCBI lineage: Eukaryota > Metazoa > Arthropoda > Malacostraca > Decapoda > Cancridae > Metacarcinus > Metacarcinus magister. Next base: position 81,796 of record JAPQNM010002087.1, on the reverse strand, counting down.
CAGGAACACGTCTTAATATGGTGTATTGTTACAGCGGTCGCCACGACAACACAAATACACAGTGAACACTATAACAATATGTAACTCAGTGGAAACCAAAGCCAAAGTGGGGATGACGCCTAACATAATATATTGTCCTTTGTCAAGAGCAGTGACCACGTGTGACCATGTTAACCAGTTATTGCAAAGAATAGAAGAGAATTAGGGGCCTGTAGCTATCCCATATGGGAACACAGAAAATAAACAGTATGTTAATAGTGGGCAGCCTTTAGTAATCTCGATTAAGTATGATGTGAGATCCTTCGATCAACATCCTAAGAGACGGTTATTTAACCACTCCTAGTAATCATCCACATTAACAATAATATGCCCGGGGAAATATTTTCAAAAATGGGAGGGGGAAAAATTATAGATTTCGAGATAAGGGGGATATAACGTGTGGCTTTGTATAAACCTAAGAAAGTTATCGGACTTAGTTTGTACCAGTTAGTCAGTTCTGGTGACTCTTTCACTTATTATCAATGGATAATAATAGTGGGAGAAATTAAATTGGAAAGAATGAAATATACTCGATATCAAAATTTCACTGATCATTCTTTAAATTAAACCCAGACTCAGAAGTGGTAAGGTAAGTAACTTGGAGGTGCTCAACACTCTTGAAACTAGGATATGAAAAACATCCAACGTTCTCATGTGTCCTGTGGAGAACTCAGCCTACTCTACCAAAAGTTTTACGTGTATAGATTAAAATTTTTGGATTGTTGATTTAAAGTAACTTCCCTTAAAGAAAAAGAAAATCTCACAAAGGGCCCCCATGCCCCTTTACAAAACAAACCATGGGTGGTGGCAGCAAGATCAATAATATATAAGGATTTAAAAATAAAGATTTAAAATAAAGTAAATGAAAAAAAAAATACAATAACAATAGGAGACAACCCCCGGCACCACACTGGTGGCATAGCGGTGGGATTCAAGGTGTTTGAGCACTACCAAAGTAGTTACCACAACGAGTGAGGATGTGGAAGATTTCAGTGGTGGGTCATAGTCAAATTCCTAAAAAGATAGAAGTAGAAGATGCCGAAATAAGAATATTTCGGGGATCTGGAGGTCGAGCAGATTACTTTCATAACGATACACGGATGAGTGGAGTGTTAAATTGGGAACACGACTTGTGTATTATATGGATAGGAAGTAATGACATCGACCGGGAATCGAGACCCAAGGATATAGCAGAAAACATTTGTCAAATAGTAGAAACCACTACCGCCAAGCGGTAGTGTGGGTATGCCTGATAGAACCGAAATTTTATCCCAATGAAGAGTTCATGTCCCACCAAGGATACAGAAAGGTACAAAGGGCCATTGATAGAAAGTTACAAAACTGCCTACCTAATCAGTTAATCCACTTTAACAGTGAATATTGGGTAGAAAACCTATCAGATGACGGAATCCATTGGAGTACCGAGGGTAAACAACGAGTTAAAAGTAAATTGAAGAAAACAATAAGAAATTTCATGGGAGGGGAGGAGTCAGGTTAAAGTCATTAAGTTAGTCTGGATTAAGGTAGTCATTAAGTTAGTCTGGATTAAGCTAGTCAGTAAGTTAGTCTGGATTAAGGTATTCAGTAAGTTAGTCTGGATTAAGGTAGTCATTAAGTTAGTCTGGATTAAGATGTTAACCGACGCTCAGTAACCCTACAACATGGAATTTTTCGAAGAGGAAGAAGTAGAGGTGGTAAGGGACCACAGGAGTCTGTCAGAAACAGAACGAATGAAAAAGGAGGTTGAGGCCTTAAGAGACATGGTACGCCAACAAGCAGTAGTTATGAAAAATATAGGCACCCGCATTATCAAACAGGAAGAAGCCCTTGCCTCACCTGTAGTCAGTAGTCCCTCCATGACCAAACCACGTGACATCCCCATATTGGAGTTAACCCACCTAGAAGGCTTAGAGGCGTCAGCACGCCTATAAATGTTCATAGAATTAATAGAACAAACTACGCCACATGAGCCCTCTCGAGTACTGGTGGCCAAAAGTCGATTAGCGCCAGAAATTGTAATGCTACTACATAATCAACAACGTAAACAACCCAATCTTTCTTGGGAAGATTTTTGCAATCTCTTAAAGAACGAATTCGCGGTGGACGTGAACGTAGATCGAGCGTGGCAAGACCTATAAGCCGAACTCTACGACTGGGGAGAGAGTCCACAATCCTTCTGTAATCGAGCCATTTGTAAATATGCCACCTTAGAATCCAAATTCCCCAACGAAAAATTCCCTAATTGGAATAAATATCTCAAACGTAAAGTATGGCAAGGTCTGCCTCGAGACCTAAAAGATAAACTCGAAGGTTTCCTAGATGAAACTTATATCCTTAATAAATTCCTCGACCGAGTAGAATACCAACGACAACTAATCCTCGAAACGCATAGCCCAACATTATTTCAGGTGTCCAGAGACCAGGACAACTCGGTAAAGCCAAAAGAAGGACTATCCCCGGTCAAGGCCACAGCTTCTCCCAATGAGTCAGGAAATAACTCGGAGATACAAGACCTTAAAGAACAAGTAAGGGCATTAACCACCCAACTCAATCGGCTAAAACCTAATAATTTGCCCAGTAGTCCCCCTCAATATCAGCCTTTAACACCGAATCGTTATCAAAAAGAAACTCCTTCCGGAAGACCATGGTCCTCTCAAAAGCCGAGAATGTTTTGTCCCTATTGTCGTTCCCACACTCACAACCTACGGGAATGCACCTTGGCTCCCCACGACGGTTCATGTTTCGATTGTGGACGCCTAAACTGCCAACGGGGAAACCGGAATTGTCCAAGACGAGTTAACCAGAACAGCAGCTGACTAACCGAGACTCACACCTCCCCTATAATTCGACTATCGGTGATTAATAAATTGATGTCAGCTCTAGTGGACACCGGTAGTAGTTACACCCTCATGAAGGAATCCACCAGGTGTAAGTTAGGAAGTGAGCTCAACAAGAAAAAGAACTTTCCCTGTCTCCAAGGAGTAACGGGCACCCCCATCAGAATACTCGGCTCAGTGTTGGTGGAGATAGGCATTGGACTACAAGACGTAGTAAAGAAATGGGTCCCAGAAGTCCCAAATAGTTATTTACAAGCAGATATGTTATTGGGGTGCGACATCTTAAATTGTTCCTCATTTTTATGGGATCCAGAAAAGAAGTTATTCCACTGGGGAAAGGCTCCTTGTGCTGTCCACCTAATACGACCACAAAAAAGTGCCGTCCGAAATATAACGAAACTTCCTCCCCCTATCGCCTCTTTAAATTCTGAGAACTAATTGCATAATCCCAGTGAAATTCAGCTTAACCCGTATCAGACTAAATTTACCCTGTTACCTGTTGAAGTCGAACCTGGTACCATTCTTATAGTTCACCCACAGGGAAAACCCTTCAATAACTGTCACCCATTTTGTGTAAAGGTCAATAATGATCAAACCATCCCCTGCCCAATAATTAATAATACTAAAGTAACCAAAATTTTCAAAGTGGGCACCCTGTTCGGCTGGTATGAGAAGGGAGAAATAAATTCACCTTCAGTACACCATATCCAAAATGACCTCCTGCCCCACTCTGACCAACCAAGTATTCCTGGAGGGCGTAAAGAAAAGTTAACTCACTGACTGTCCAAATTACCCATGTCACATCTAAAGAAAACTCAAAAGACAGAATTAAGTAAAGTAATTTTAGCCCATGATCAACTTTTCCTGCTGGAGGAAGGAGAATTAGGGACCCTAAAAGTCCCTTCGGTGGAGATTGAAGTAACAGATACACGACCCGTACGAGCACCCATGTATAGATACCCGGAGACCTCAAAAGAAATAATTAGCCAGATGCTAGAAGACATGGAAGCTCGGGGAATTATCGAAAAATCCACTGCTGCGTGGCTCAGCCCTATTTTGCTAGTGAGTAAACCGGATGGCTCCAAACGTATGTGCCTCGATTACAGACAGGTAAACACCCACTTAGCCACAGATATCTATCCTCTCCCTAGGTTGGACGAATTAGTCGAACAAGCCTCAGGCCAAGCTTTTTATACAACTCTAGACCTTAAAGAAGCTTATTTCCAAGTAACCATCCACGAAAATTCTAGAGATATTACCACCTTTAGTGATGGAGTGTCCCTATACCGTTTCCGCCGACTCCCTTTTGGACTTTCCTGTTCCCCTGCCATCTTTTCCCGACAAATGGCATCAATTTTAACACCCCTGTTAAAAGAGGGATGGGTCAGAAATTATCTAGATGATATCATCATATGGGCCCCCGATTTTTCCACCATGATGACCAGAGTCCAAAAGATCTTTAAAACTCTAGAGGAAAATGGCATAAAATTAAATTTAAGCAAATGTGCCTTTGGGGAAGCCGAAGTAAAATTTTTAGGCCATCTAGTATCAAAAGATGGATGTAAACCTGACCCCAAAAACGTAGAAGCCATCGAACGGATGCAACCTCCCAGCACAGTTAAAGGAGTTAGACGTTACTTAGAAATGTGTTCATTCTACCGTAAACATATCCCAAATTTTGCCAAACTAGCAGCCCCTCTTAACAACCTGACAAAGAAGGAAACTAAATTCCTTTGGACTGAAGAGTGCCAACATTCCTTTACAACATTGAAACAAGTACTAAGCGACACCCCAGTGTTGGTTAAAGCTGATATCACCCAGCCTTTCATAGTTACTACTGATGCCAGTAACACCCATGTAGGAGGAGTCCTGAGTCAGATTCAGCCAGACGGTAGTAATAAACCTATCGGATACTTTTCAAAAAAATTAAATGCCACCGAGTCTAGATATTCTGCTACAGACCGAGAAGCCCTTGGAGTAGTCCTAACGTGCAGGAATTTCCATCATTACCTATGGGGGACAAAGTTTAATATCCTCACGGATCATCAACCCTTAACTAGCATTTTCAAAAGAAAGACTAAAAGCCCTAGGATGAGCAGGTGGATTATTGAGATGAGGGAATATACGTATGACATCAAGTATTTAAAAGGAAAACATAATGTAGTAGCTGACACCTTGTCAAGGCCAGTGAGAGTAGTCCGTCAAGTAGGAGAACCCCGAAATTACCTAGGACTTACCTTAGCAGCAGTAGCAGAGGCCCAAAGAGAGGATGAAAGGTGGAAGGGACTAGCAGAGTACCTAGAAGGGGGAAAATTACCCACAAAAATGTATCCCAAGATTATGCTAGATCAATTTGTAGTGGAAGAAAAGGTTCTATACTAAGTTAAGGAAAAAGTGGACGGCACCCTTCACTACTGTTTGGTGGTTCCTCGACCCCTTAAACAAAAAGCTTTGGAATTCGCTCACACAGTTTCTGGACACTTCGGTCAGAAGAAAACAATTGCCAAGGCGGAGGAATTTTTCTATTGGGCCAACCTGAAATCAGAAGCAAGTCAGTACGTAAAAAACTGCGTTACTTGTCAACAGTTTAAAGGTACTACCGGGTTGCAACAAAAATGGCAAGAATTGCCTTCGGTATCACGACCTCTAGACAGGTTAGGAATTGATCTTACCGACATGACTGCAGGCACACGTGGTTACCGTTATGTCTTAACTGTCATTGACCACTACAGTCGGTTCGTTAAACTATACCCACTCAAAACCAAACACACACACACACTGTCGTGGAGAGCATGGAGCAGTATATAGCAGACTTCGGAGCACCCCAGTCTGTGGTCCACGACAACGGCTTGGAGTTTGTGTCGAGGCAGTTCCAGGACCTCTGCAGGAGACATCGGATCCTCACGCATCACACGACTCCCTATCATCCCAGGGGGAACAGCACCACGGAGAGGGTCCATTTCTCTCTCAAAACTGTCTTGGCTATCCTGTGTGCAGGGTATCCACTCAAATGGCCACAGTATTTGGCGTCCTGTCAGACAGTGTTGAACCATGCTGTCCATTCCTCGACGGCTGTCCAACCCTTCTTCGCCTTCTTCGGACGTCATGCCTCTCGTCAAGTGGACTCCCCTCTACCCAGTATTCCCCGCCGTGGGGAGTCACCTTGATGTGGTGGCGGGGCTTGAAGCGTGGTCGCCTGCGCCCCCTCCTGCGGGGCCCTGTCCGTCTCTGTAGGGTTGGTGTCCGTCGGCCTCGTGGACCAAGCACTCCCCCTTCATCACTGGTAGAGGAGGCCTACCGGTGATGTTGCTCGTCCTTACCCGTCTACATCTAGGGCAGGACTAAGCCTCCCAGCGTGTTTGCCGTGCGTGGCGTCCTGTATACTCCCCGCGCTCCCTCATCTGGGAATTGAGTCCACCGCAGGGCAGGAGGTAGTTCCCTGCGGTGGACAACACACTTCTTTGGTGGGGGAGTTGGGGTAAGACAGGTGGTCCAGTGTGGCCCCGCTGGATCAATCGGCTGGTCATGCGTTGGCTAGGGTCAAGCGGCTGCTGTCTGGTGGGCACCGCAACGGTCCCGCGGCTGCCACCTCACTCCAGGCAGTGGCTGCATATACTTCCCCCACTACCCCTAGGGCTGTTGGGAGCCGTCGTGCCTCAACATACATCCCTCCCTTGTTGGGCTCTGTGGTGGGTGGGGGGGTGGGGAAGCGAATGTTTTCTGAATAATTTATGGCATCTTCACCACCACTTTCGCGACCACTCTCTCTCCCCGATGTCCGCTCGTCCCCGGCTTCTTCTCAATCTTCCCTTATCGCCACCCTTGAGCCTTTCCGGGCCACGGGTGGTGCAACTGGGACCACTGTCCCCTCCGCTTCGAATTCTACAGATTCGAACCGAGAATTTTTAAATTATAAGCCTAGAAAACAAAGACGCGTTAACGCAATGAAGGGCTTTTCAGGCCCTCTCATTCAGACTCTACCAGGTACTTTCGAGCCGGCATATTACGAACAATTCCTTGTCATCAAGTCTCTTGATGGTGTGTCTGTTATGGATCTAGACATATTTGACGTACATCGAGCACTCATTAAAGTTTGTGGACGCGAGCCTAAAGTCTCCTCCCAAAGGGACGGTAGTCTCCTGGTGGAGGTGTCGTCCCCGGAAGAGAGTGCTCGCCTAGGAGCGATCTCCTCTGTCCCTGGAACGTAGGTGGCGTGTACTCCACACGCTACCCTCAACCAGTGTAAGGGGGTCATCTTTTCTCGTGACGTCATGCGCTACTCAAACGAAAAGCTTCTACACGAACTGAGTGATCAGGGTGTTGTAGGAGTTGATCGTCTACAAAGAAAAGTTGATGGAGTTCTTGTTCCCACCCCTACCCTCTTTCTCACTTTCGACCGACTCAAACTGCCTGAAGTTGTCAAACTGGCGTGGCTCTGCCTCCCAGTAAAAGCATACATACCGTCCCCTAGGCGATGCTATCACTGTCAGGCATTCGGACATGTCAGTCGTTCCTGCCGTAGGTTACAAGATGGCCTACCAGCGGTGTGCCCATCCTGTGGTACAACGGATCACGATGGCACGACCTGCCCTGGTCCTGTCTCCTGTTTTAACTGCCACGGACCTCACCCAGCTTACTCAAAAGACTGCGACCGCTACAGATTTGAGAGGGAAGTACTCTCCATCAGGACCACGGAGAAAATTGATTTTGCCGAGGCAAAGCGTAGAGTTCTTACTACGCATATACGTCCAGGAGTGACTTATGCAAATATGCTGTCCTCTCTTACTAATAGACGTCAACTACGCAAAAACGACTGCTACAGTGCACCAAGTGGCTAAGCCACAAAATGATTCCCACAAAAATGCTGTTGCTCCTGCTGCTCTGCCCTCTACATCTATGGAGGTGTCAGAGGAACTCACTCAGGCCCCTACTGCTACGCCATCACACCATAAGCGTAGCAGAAGTGAGGACTCCATCGAGGAGGTGCCCCTTCCTAAGGAGGCACGATCCTCTACACCCTCTGGTGGGCCTCGAAGGCCCCCACCAGTGTCGGCTCCGGCCGTCACTTCTACCCCAGTGTCGGCTTCGGCCGTCACTACCTCCCCGGTGTCGGCTCTGACCGTCACTCCCACCCAGGTGTCGGCTCCGGCCGTCACTCCCACCCCGGTGTCGGCTCCGGCCGTCACTTCTACCCCGGTGTCGGCTCCGGCCGTTACTCCCACCCCGGTGTCGGCTCCGGCCGTCACTCCCACCCCGGTGTCGGCTCCGGCCGTCACTCCCTGCCCGCTGTCGGCCCCGGTCGTCACTCCCCCCCTGGTGTCGGCTCCGACCGTCACTCCCACCTCGGTGTTGACTTCGACCAACACTCCTGCCCCGGTGACGGCTCTGGCCGTTACTCCCGCCCCTGTGTCGGCTACGGCCGTTACTCCCGCCTTGGTGTCGGCTCCGGCCGTCACTCCTACCCCGGTGTCGGGTCACGCCATCATCACTGCTCCTGCTGCTGTGGCCACCTCACTGGCCACTGGGCTAGGAAAGACTGCAAGGCGATTGTCCACTGCCTCCACTGCTCTAGCCACTGCCATTAGGCAGGGTAAGAGCAAGAAGGATACTGGTGTTGGGAGGGTCTCCTCTAGGGGCCTCCCCACGCACCGTTAATTTTAATATTTTTAATATTTTACAGTGGAACCTTCGTGGGTTGAGAGGAAATTGGGAGGAGCTCAGTCTACTCCTGCGAAGACACCAGCCGGTCTGTGTCTGTCTGCAGGAGACTATGATTGGTTCGTCCTCCCATCCTACACCCAGGGGTTACTCTGGCTTTTACTCTCCTCATGATCGCGCGCAAGGCCATCATGGTGGAACAGCAATTTTTTTAGATAACTCACGAGGCATTGCTTTTACATCTTTTAATATTGTCTCCCCCCTGCAGAGCTGGTGGCTGTCCAGCTCCACTTCAGGAGAACTTACACTGTCTGCTCTTTATACCTCCCTCCCAATTCTCCAGTAGACAGAGAGGACTTCGTTTCCCTAGTCCAGCAATTGCCTTCCCCGTTTATTGTTTTAGGAGATTTTAATGGTCGGCACACCCTGTGGGGAGATACACTTATCAACCCCAGGGGAGCAATGATTGCCACTGTGGTTGAAGCCTTAGATCTAGGTATTTTTAACACCGGTGACCATACACACTACCACATCCAGACAGACACCACCTCGGCCTTAGATTTATCATTGTGTTCTCCCGACACCCTACTTGACTTCACATGGAGCGTCACAGGAGATCTTTGTGGGAGTGACCACTACCTTATACTCCTGTCTTCTCCCGACGTCCTCCCCTTACCCCGTGTCCCCCGCTGGCGACTAGACCGCGCTGACTGGGGACTTTTTAAACAACTTGCCATAGTTGACTGTGAGGTTGATGAGTTTTTAGACATAGACAGCGCTGTCGAGTATTTTACATCTATACTCCAGCGAGCTGGTGAGCTTTCCATCCCTCAGACCACAGGGTTTACCAAGCGCCGACCGGTCCCCTGGTGGTCTGATGAGTGTAGACAGGCAGTGACAGAGCGTCGTCGAGCTTTTGGTAGGTACCGTCGACACAAAACCGAATTTTTCCGGGGACAATACAGACTGGCTAGAGCTAAGGCTCGTCGAGTCCTCAAGGATGCTCGCCGTAAGTCCCTTGCATCTTTTGTCTCCACATTGAACGTGCAGACACCTATGTCGCAGGTATTCAAGCGCGTGCGGAAGATAGCAGGAAAGTTCTCTCCAGGCCCGCCTCCGGTCCTCAATGTCAACGGGGATAAGGTATCTAACAGCCAGGCGGTAGCCAACACACTCGCTGAGACTTTATCTTTGGTATCCAGCCGGGCCTCGAGATCTCCAGCAGTGCGTCGCCAGTTTGAGGCAGACGAGGCACGCCAACTAGACTTTTCATCTCGTGGGGGTGAAAACTACAATGTCCCTTACTCTCCACCGGAAATGCGTTCAGCTTTATCTTCGTGTAAGGACTCTTCCCCAGGGGCAGATAACATTACATACTCAATGATCCGTCACCTAAATTCTGGATCACTGTCCTTCCTCCTAGGATTATTTAATAGGATGTGGAGTGACGGATACGTACCACCCTCCTGGAAGTCTGCTATAGTCATACCAATCCCCAAGCCTGGAAAGGACGCCTCACTCCCTCTAAGCTATCGACCCATTGCCCTTACCGTTTGCATGATTAAAGTTTTGGAGAAGATGATTAACACTCGTCTAGTCTGGTTCCTTGAGAAGGGTGGCCATCTTTCGGCGGTACAGTGTGGTTTTCGTCGATCTCGCTCTACTTTAGACGCTCTTCTGCGATTAGAAAAAACTATCTGCCAAGCTTTTGCTTGCAGGCAGCGGGTTGTGAGCGTCTTTTTCGACCTTGAAAAGGCATACGACACCACCTGGAGGTATGGCATTCTACGAGCTCTCCATACGGTTGGACTCAGGGGTCACCTCCCTCTGTTCCTCCGGTCTTTTTTACAGGACCGTACTTTTAGGGTGAGGGTGGGCACTGCTCTTTCTAGCTCTTTTGAGCAAGAAGAAGGAGTCCCCCAAGGTAGTGTCCTCAGTGTCACTCTATTCAGCGTTGCCATCAATAGCATCACCGAGTGCGTCCACCGGGACTTTCGATGCACGCTATACGCTGATGACTTTTCCCTCTCCTACGCTTCCTCTCGTCTCGATGTGCCCGAGCGACACATCCAGTTGGCTCTTGGCCGGGTCACCCGTTGGGCCGATAGTCATGGTTTTAACTTTTCCCCCACAAAGACGGTTGCTATGCTTTTCTCTCGAAGCAGAGGTGATTTTAGGGATCCAGACCTATACCTCTATGGCAAGAGACTGCCAGTAGTGGAAACGACTCGATTCTTGGGCTTAATATTTGACAGACGCCTTACATGGTTGCCACACCTGCGGGACCTGAAAGCTGCTTGCCAGCGGCGGATGTCCCTGCTCCGTTTTCTTTCCCATGTGTCTTGGGGAGCTGACCGCACCATTCTCCTCCGTTTATATCACTGTTTCGTTCTGTCGAAGTTAGATTACGGTTCCCAAGTCTACGCTTCAGCCACATCCCCTCGTCTTCGTACTCTTGACTCTGTACATCACGGTGGAATCAGACTGGCGACGGGGGCCTTTCGGTCTTGCCCAATCCCCAGTCTACTCGTAGATGCAGGAGTGTTACCCCTCGACCTTCCCCGTCAGACTCAGATGGCACGTTTGTGGTTCAGATGCCAAAGTCTCTATGGTGATCCCACTTACAGTGCTGTGACGGACACTTCACGGGACGCCACTTTCACCCAGCACCCGCACTTCCCAAAGCCTTTTGGCTTTCGGGCTCGAGGCGTGATTGAAGAGTTGTCCCTTCTTCGCCCTGCCATAGCTGTCCCACGATTATTGCCTGTCCCGCCGTGGAAGCGGCTGGCAGTATCGTATTGCCGTTACATGCCGGCTAACAAGAGTGCTATGTCGGAGCATGCTGCGAGGACTTTGTTCACCGATCATGCCTCCGTACATGAGGGTTGCACGCCCATTTTTACTGACGGCTCCAAATCCGATGCAGGCGTCGGATTTGGAGCGGTCTTCCCTGATTTTACCCGGTGCGGCAGTCTACCCCCCTTTACATCAATTTTTACCGCAGAGCTGTGGGCCATTTTAGTAGCGATAAAATCTCTTTTTACCTTGAATGTTGGAGGTTTTGTTATTTTTTCAGACTCCAGAGCAGCTTTGTCAGCCCTTGAGGATTTTAATAACGCACATCCAATAGTCTCAGAAATTTTCAACTGGCTCGTACTAGCAGCCCGTCGTGGGCACAGAATTTGTTTTTGTTGGGTACCAGCCCATGTCTCTGTTAAAGAGAACGAGAAGGCAGATGAGCTAGCTAAGACTGGCGCCTCACGTCAAGTCACTACCTGCCCCGTCCCTCACAGAGACCTGTTTCCCACAATTCGAGCTGCTATTGTTGTAGTTTGGCAAGAGAGATGGAATGCCAATAGAGCTACCTCCAAGATGGGTGCAATTACCGCAAGGGCTGTGAGCCCCTGGTCTTATGCGCACGTCCGAGGCCGCTGCCGTGAGACAGCATTGGCCCGTCTACGGACGGGCCATACCCGCCTCACCCACGGTTTCCTCATGTCCCGGGGAGTTGAGCCCTATTGTGATGATTGCTTAGTTCCCCTGACTGTGCGGCACTTGCTGGTCGAGTGCCCCAGTCTGAGGGAACTGCGAGAGCAGTACCTCGCCCAGTGTGGGGCAGAGATGGGAGTTTCTCTCTCTCTCTGGTGCTGGGGGAGGAGGCACTCTCCCCGGGACATGAAGTGTTAAAATTCCTACAGGAAAGTGACTTTCTCCACCTCCTGTAGATTTATTTTTCTTTTTATGTAGTATTTAAGTAGCTTTTTAATTTTTAGTGTTTTTAGTACGGTGCCAAATGACCTCGATGTTGCGGCACCATGATCTATTGTCACCAATCAATCAATCAATCTACCCAGTATTGACGGGGACGCTGAAGGATTGGAGGTGGCCCAGGAGGTAATCAAACAAACCCATCTCAAGCAAACCCGACGGTATAGGGAAGTGGCAAACAAACTGAGAACCAACCAAGCCGTCAGTGTCGGACAATTGGTGTGGGTCAGGAAAGAAGTGACACTACCGGGCACTAGCAGGAAGTTGAACCCTAAGTAGGCTGGTCCCTACAAAACAATAGAAGTGGTTAGGGATGGTGGTGCTTACCTGCTAGAGAACATTTTTACCGGTCAAAAGTTGCAAAGGGCGGCTGAGAAAATAAAGCCATATGTAGGCAAGGAGGAGTGGTTGCTGGCTCCACTGGAAGTGTCGTGTGCGGAGGAAAGCCGGGATGAACCGCTGCCTCCGCGGCTGCGTAATAGACCTCGAAGATATATCGAGGAGTGCTAAACAAAGTGACAGGGCAGACAAACCCCCGAAGATCCATGTAACATTTGTGTGTTATTGTTAAGGTATCTAGAAACATTTTTGAACAATTAATGGTACCGAGTTAGAGTACCCTTTTGGAAGTGTAGTGAGAAAGTTTAATTTCGACCCAAGTGAGAAAAGTCAATTGACCATCCACCTTAATTCCCCCCAGGCCTAGTTTGAGCCCTGAAGGTGTGTAGTGAACTAATTTCACTGAAGTTTTGTTTATACATTTGTTTTTTCTAGTAGTCAAGAGAACAGTAGACCACTTTAAAGTGAGGGAATCACACCTGGTAGTGGTGTGATTAGGCCTCTAAGGTACAGTCTGCCGGTGTTAGGAGGTGGAGGAGACATCAGGACGTAGCTTAAGCTCTGACAAATGCTTCCTGTTATGACTACTTGCTGCGGAAATGGATGGAGAGTGACAGGGGAGTAAATGTGAGAGAAAATGAAGCTGAGTGACTGAAACTTTATCTTATTGTTTGTTCAGAATGAAAGTCAAGAGTCTGGAAGGCCCAACTTAGCTACCGAGTGTCCGGGATCTTGTACAGTTGACGAGATCATCCATACTTTTATCATGAGTATGCAGACTGGGGTGTGTTACTACGACAATCGAGACTATAGCAATTTAACAGTATCGGCCAGGCAACTGGTTTCTAAGGAACCACATCTAAAGTTGCAAGTGTATTGGCCATGGAGGTATGCTGAGGTAGTAGAATGATGGGAAAGGTCGAGTGTATGATAATCCAATTGTCAAATGAGGCGGACGATAACTCTTAGGAACCATAAAACCATTGTCAAATATTTCAAAATGTCATGTTACTTTTTTTTTTAAATGTGAGTAAAAACATTTCACCCGGAGGGAAAAGTTGTGTGATGCCACGAAATGAGCCCCCCCCCCCCTTTTAGGTTTCCTTTTTTTTTGTTTATACCTTTTTTAATTCTGGCGCGCTAGAAGCTCCCGCCGACTCGAGAGTGTCACATTCCTTGGCCGCTATTTATGTGGTTGTAACACCCTTCAAAACCCACACTGTACGCCTTCTAAATATTTTTACTCACATTACCTATAAATTTTCTTTGTATTGTTTAGTTAAGGGATTAATTTCGTAAGGAGTTAAGAGAAAGCAACGGGGAAATAGGGAAACACTAGTTGACAACCTACCAGGCAGGACGCCCATCTTGGTTACGAGGGAGCCACGCTGCACCCCCTTCTTCCCTGCTAGCCTTCAAGACAGGAACACGTCTTAATATAGTGTATTGTTACAGGTGAGATATTTATGTTCCCTAATATAGAAATCCCTCCAGAATATCAGTATTATCACCCTGAAGGGAAGGTCGTCAATAATATGTAAGTGAATTTAAATAATATTTACCCGTATAGGTGAAATAAGGAAGTGAAATATGGCCTCATGCTAGCCTTCAAGACAGGAACACGTCTTAATATGGTGTATTGTTACAGCGGTCGCCACGACAACACAAATACACAGTGAACACTATCACAATATGTAACTCAGTGGAAACCAAAGCCAAAGTGGGGATGACGCCTAACATAATATATTGTCCTTTGTCAAGAGCAGTGACCACGTGTGACCATGTTAACCAGTTATTGCAAAGAATAGAAAAGAATTAGGGGCCTGTAGCTATCCCATATGGGAACACAGAAAATAAACAGTATGTTAATAGTGGGCAGCCTTTAGTAATCTCGATTAAGTATGATGTGAGATCCTTCGATCAACATCCTAAGAGACGGTTATTTAACCACTCCTAGTAATCATCCACATTAACAATAATATGCCCGGGGAAATATTTTCAAAAGTGGAAGGGGTGAAAATTATAGATTTCGAGATAAGGGGGATATAACGTGTGTGTCTTTGTATAAACCTAGGAAAGTTATCGGACTTAGTTTGTACCAGTTAGTCGGTTCTGGTGACTCTTTCACTTATTATCAAGGGATAATAATAGTGGGAGAAATTAAATTGGAAAGAATGAAATATACTTGATATCAAAATTTCAATGATCAATTCTTTAAATTAAACCCAGACTCAGAAGTGGTAAGGTAAGTAACTTGGAGGTGCTCAACACTCTTGAAACTAGGATATGAAAAACATCCAACGTTCTCACGTGTTCTGTGGAGAACTCAGCCTACTCTACCAAAAGTTTTACGTGTATAGATTTTAATTTTTGGATTGTTGATTTAAAGTAACTTCCCTTAAAGAAAAAGAAAATCTCACAAAGGGCCCCCATGCCCCTTTACAAAACAAACCATGGGTGGTGGCAGCAAGATCAATAATATATAAAGATTTTAAGGAAAATACAAGGTAAGAAACCACGCGGCACCACATATATATATATATATATATATATATATATATATATATATATATATATATATATATATATATATATTTATGCATATGTATATATATATATATATATATATATATATATATATATATATATATATATATATATATATATACATATATATATATATATATATATATATATATATATATATATATAAATATATATATATATATATATATATATATAATTATATATATATATATATATATATATATATATATATATAATATATATATATATATATATATATATATATATATGCATATCTATATATCTATGTAATGGTGTGTTTTCCTGAACTGGATCAAAAAGTAATTTGTTTGACTCCTCTTCTGAACTTGATGAAACCTGGGGTTCCAGTTTTTGTAAAGAATCTTGCTCTGCTGAATCTTCGTCACTGTCACTGTTAGACCTCTCTTCTTTTTCGAGCCCCGGAGATGTTTCATGTGCGGAAGTGTTAGGACTGCGGCGAGGGTGTGTGATGTCTCCATGATTGTTTAATTTGTACATGGATGGTGTTATAAGGAAGGTGAATGCAAGAATGTTAGGTAAAGGTTTATGTATGGTAAATGTTCAGGGTAGAGAATGGGATGTGAATCGGCTATTATTTGCGGATAATACTGCACTGGTGGCTGATTCAGACAACTGGTAGGGGAATTTGGAAGAGTACGTGAACAAAGGAAACTGAGAGTAAATTTGAGTAGGAGTAAAGTGATGAAATGTTCAAGGCTCGTGGATGGGAGGAGAATGAATGTGGCTTTGAATGGTGAGATGCTTGAGGAGGTTAATTTTGACATTCATTTTCGTCGCAAATGCATATCTAATAAGACATCGCCAACAATTCTGGGGACCTGTGGGAATGCGGGGTTCTTGGGGGAAGACTAAATAAAATGATTGTCAGTAAGTAGTTTGGTATTTCTGCATAACTACTGCTTCGACGATATCGATATAAATATGAAGTCGTACATACTATACATAGTGTACTCAACACATCTGTAAAGGTTTCAGGCAGTGCTAGCCATTATTTAGCTGGTAAAGCATCTTTCAAGTTATGTTAGGTTAGGTTATGGGGTAGAATTTTACATCTTCACCATAATGGCGTCTGTTTACGAAATAAAATGTCTGCAACTTGTCCAACTCCCTACTTTTGGTCATAGGGTACATGTGATAGGTTCTATATTAACCTAGGTAAAGATTCGGAAGACGACCCAGTCTGTTTTTTGGACAAAGCAATTTTTTTCTGATAGATTTTGATGTGTTTTGAATTAATCTGATGTTTGTTTGTTATGCCATGCATTTAATTTTTTTTCCCAAGGTAAAAATTGCCACAAAAAAGTCAGATTAATTCAAAACCATCAAAATCAATAAGAGAACAATTTCTTTAAGTAAGCCTATACAAACCTAATTAGACCTAACCTAACCTAAGCAAACCTAATTAAATCTAACCTAACCTATCTGAACAAGTATCTGAGGCTGAATTTGCAGTGCATTATAAACTTAACGAGATATATCGAGTAGGTCACCTTACGAATCTTTAGCTGGTTTGGTTATGTAAGATTAGATTTAGTTAGGTTAGGCTTAATTAGGTTTGCTTAGGTTAGATTAGGTTTAATTAGGTTTACTTAAAGCAATTTTTCTCCTATTGATTTTGATGGTTTTAAATTAATCTGAATTTTTTGTGGCAATGTTTACTTTGGAGAAAAAAAATTGCCTGGCATAACAAACAAACATCAGATTAATTCAGAACACATCAAAATCTATCAGAAAAAAATTGCTTTGTCCAAAAAACAGACTGGGTCGTCTTCCGAATCTTTACCTGAGCCTAACATAACATAACCTAAATCAACCAAACCCAAGAAATCTTTAAATACTCGCTCTACGCTGACGACTGTGCGTTATGGCATTCGTCGCCAAACGCGCAGTTCTCGGCTGGGCGGATTCAAATTGCTCGTGACTCTGTCCAACAGTGGGCCTCTCTGTAGGGATTTAAGTTTTCTGTTCCAAAGTGTATCGGTGTAGTTTTCACTCACCATAAAATTCCTGCTTTGCATATTTCTCTTCAAGGTCAGCTGATACCATTTCAAAATACAGTTAAGTTCTTGGGTCTGCATTTTGACAGCAAACTCAATTGGAAAACACACGTAAATAATGTGTTAGTTCGTTGCCATAAAAAAGTCAATGTCCTAAAATACCTATCAGGTACTTCATGGGGAGCAGACAGAAAATCTTTATTAATGGTGTACAAGTCCTTAATTCGTTCTCACTTAGACTATGGCTCACCGGTGTATGGGTCTGCGTCAGACGCAACACTGAGGAGGCTAGATATTTTTTCAGAATGTATGTCTGCGAATGTGTCTTGGGGCCCTGCGGTGTACACGCATGGGGCGTTTGGAGGTTGAGGCAAATATACCACCACTGAGTGTGCGACGTGACGGCCTACTACTCGCATACGGCCTGTCAATGGCCCGGAAGACTCTACTCGGTCTCATGGCAGCTACTGTAATCAAACAGCACCACCACCTCCACACTGGTCGACACCGTCCACTAGCTGTCCGCCTTCACACTATATGCCAGAAGTGTGAAGTGGACCTTGACGGTGTTGACCAGCTTTTGCAACCAACAAAAGCCCCTTGGGAGCCCAATGCCGCCAGCAATACAACGTGGCTACCCCAACACAAGCCTGCCATGACCGAAGTGGAGATATGTCATCACTTCCGGGCTCTCGTCGCTAGCCTCCCTCCCTCCCTCCATCTTTACACTGACGGCTCCAAGTCGAGTGAATGTGTGGGTGCAAGTGTTTGGTCGCGTGAATGTTCCCTCAGGTTCCGACTACCTTCCCATACATCGGTGTTTTCCTCAGAACTTGTTGCTGTTGATAAAGCCATAGA
The DNA here is from genome assembly GCA_029783475.1 of Metacarcinus magister. Lineage (NCBI taxonomy): Eukaryota > Metazoa > Arthropoda > Malacostraca > Decapoda > Cancridae > Metacarcinus > Metacarcinus magister. The sequence goes on along the minus strand of JAPQNM010002087.1, from coordinate 63,711 downwards.
TTATGCACTAAATTCAAATCATAACGTAATTGTCATTTTCACGGACTCTATGTCACCCCTTCAGGCGATAGAGTCCGGGCGCACGGATGCCAATGAAATCCATGGCAACATCATTAATAAGCTAAATTCACGCCGTAAGTCTTTCTCTTTGTTTTGGGTGCCTGTTCATTCGCGTATTTACGGGAATGAGCAGGCTGACATGCTGGCTAGGTCCGCTGCAGAACTCGAGGAAGCGTGGAACCTCCGTCGAGATCTGCAGTCATGTCTCTCGGCTGCAAAATCATCAGTTTACCTCCTGTGGCAAAGTCACTGGGACAACCTCCATCTTCCCACTGTAAAACCCATCCTGGGCGAGTGGGCTTCCTCCAACCGCCCCACAAGGCGTCAGGAGGTGGCTCTCGCACGCCTCAGGATGGGCTGCACCCTAGCCACCCACATGCTCCCCTACATCGCCCACGCCTTCCCACCCCAATGCATCACCTGTCAGGCTACCCTTTCTATCGACCACATCCTGCTTCACTGTGTGCGTTATCGGGAGGCGCGACGGTTCCTTGCAGCCTTCTGTGAGGCCCGCCGCCTTCCGATGACGCAGACCACCCTCCTGGGTGACCAGCATCCGGATGTGATCGATAGCCTGATGGTTTTCCTGGCCGAGACGAACTTAATCAAAGAGTTATGATTTACTTGTATATTCCAATGTTTATTATTATTGTACATGTACCACTTTGTATATACTGCACTTTTTTCTTGTTATAAATATTGTTACGGCCCCCACCTTTTTTATTCACTTAGGTGGGTGTCACCATCCAAGTCACCTCCTTACCTGGGACACTAAGGAGATGAATGCCTTCCTGGGTTCTTGTAGCGGGGGTTAGCGGGACAGGGAGGTCAGTCAAACACGAAGAACTCGTTTCCTTTCCTTGTGTATTAATACTAGCCCGTTTACAGGATACAGCACGACAGCACTGTCTCAATACTCGAGAGTACAACACAAGACGACCGCGCACACAACAGCACACGGCGATAGCACAGTGCACGACACTCTTTCGTTGCACGTTATTGCAACGTTTCCGTGTTCTGTTAATCAGCATATACTTTGGTCACGGGGTACAGAACACTTTTGATTTTCCTATATTTAATCAATCAAGTTGACAATCCTGCTCCAAACATTATTTCCTTCAACAATCTTTAACATATGCAAATAAACAGGCACATTAGATAATATCTTTAGGAGCTCACAACAATATCAATAATTTGGAGCAACACATAATATTCAAATCCTGGAGCAATTCATAATATTCATATACTGGAACAATTCATAATATTCGTACATTACAATCCTACATAAATAAATATCCTTAAAATAACATCCTATCAGCTGCTAAATTGACTGCATTAGAACAGAGCTTCCACTTACCCCACAATTCAGAGTCTCCATTCTGAGCTGAGTTGGTTGCACTTCTGAGTAGAAGTCTGAGTAAAGTGATTCTATAGGCCGCTACAGTCTGAATATATACACTCAAACTAGCAGCTACCAATTCTCGCAAGACAACATTTTGGGAGGCCCCAACATATATGTTATTTTCCCTTAGACTTCTACTTCTTTATATAGAGGTGAGTTTTCCCTTAGAATTCTGCAAACAGATGTTTGGAGGGGCCTTTGTGTACGGTCCCGAGATTACCTTACTGGTTTTCTAATCTGAGTCAGGTTTACAATAGAAGCCGGCATGTGTTTATGACCTAGCTCGACTACTTCTGACTTCCTTACTTTCACATTCCACAAATCCACATGTATCTTCCACCTTCACACAGTATCCATCTTCCCCGTTATCAAACTATCTGGTCACGACATACCCCCCTCTTCGAGTGCACGTCCTCGGGCACCATACTAATGATGTTGACACGTTGCTGAAGTTGTCGGTGGAGCATTCGGCATCAATTCGTGAGACTCTTGGGTGTCGTCCGGTCGATTGGATAACCGAGAAGCGTACCAACAATTACGCGCCCGTATAAGTCCAATAGTCAGTATCACGAAGAGTAGGGTAATCAACACCGTGATACCCATTCGTGAAAATTCCGGAAGTCCTGCGTCGGTATTCTGCTGTTTCAATATTGGCTGCAGTTGATCAATGTAGTTGTTGAGGGGTAAAGGCTCCAATCGGTTACTGCTGGGTAGTGTGATATTAGTGGTATTTATGAGAAATTCATGTTCCCATGTTGTGAAGGGAAGAGGTAATGAGAAAGGGTATGGCTTGATATTTAAGGGTTCCATTGTTACATGTGATTGTATAACTGGAAGTGAGAATGTATCGCTATGGATACTACAACCATGACCAACTTCTAATATTCCAGTGCTATTTAATATATGCCTGGATTTTGGAACAGTTTGGTTGACACAATTCAAAATAATGTCTATTTGATTACTGGTTGCATAAATCCATCCTTGCAAATTTCTGATAAAAATGGATGGAAACTCCTTAACAATTTGTGTTTTACACCGTTTAGATACAGATTGTTTTTCAAGAAACAATGCTAAGTCACAACAATCAATATTTCTATTATAAATTGGTCCCATTGGTGGACAAATCAATAAATTTTCATATTTCCTACATACATTAAAATCATTCATTAAAAAATAATAAGTTCTAGACTCACTAATAACTAAATAATGCTTTGGGGTATAATGTAACATGAAAGCATTAGTATGTGGAATAGGATATGGTAAAGAATTCATTCTTAAGACATTAAAAGTGTCTGTGGGATCACCTCTGAGGGGAATAAGTAAGTAGAAACTCAATCTATCTAATGTAGTCTTATGAACAATACGAATAGCAGCTCTATGTAAACCTAAAAATTCTGGTTTAGGTGGAAACAACAATCCAAAAGTTGTAACAGAAATATCATCCAATAATTTCAATTACATAGTGTTAGTAACAATGTGAGGAGAAACATGGGTTTCCATCATGGTTTGTAACCCAATTCTTAAATTGATATGATCCGCAGAAATAACACTTAGAGCTAATTGTACATGCAAAAGAGTTTCTAACATGAGCAGTTTATCTAATGCTTGGTGTACATTTGTCAAATCAACTAGTGTAACATTCAAGATATGAGAATGTACATTGAGAACTTTCCTTTCTTCTTCTGTAAATTGATTAAGAGATTGCAATTTCTCGTGAATGTGATCTATTTGGTCTTGTGTTGCTGTACCAAAAAGAGTATTTGCAATTGATCCTACAACATTTATAGCACCTCTAGTATGTCTATTTTTCCGGAATCATTTAAGTTATAACCCAATTAGAAAATCATTCATGGCAAAATGTAATTCTTTGAATTTTAATTCAAACTCAAAAACATGCCGCAGAATAAAATCACTCATGAAATTATTATCTTGATAGAGTAAAACTTTATCAAGATTGCGAATGATATCTGTCATAAGGTTTTCAGCTCTTCTGACAGGTTCAGTTATATCATCAATCCTTATTTTAAATGGAACAATATAATTATTCCCGGTCAGAATTAACTTGAACTCAGGCATGAAGCTCATGCCTGGCCGAACAGTTGATTCTTGTAGGGCACTTATGGAGTATATGACTCCAAGGCAGAGGTAGATAATCTGGAATAATAATGAATTACTAATATATATTTTTATGTATATTCTATAGGTTTAGACATAATTCGTGGTACGTCATGGACATTTGAAGTTGACCGTAAATTATATCTATGTTGGGTATGAGGTGCTAGGGCTCTATTCTCTTCTATTGAATTTTCTAATGCACTCCCCATTGAATTATCTACTGAATTATCATCTGTATCCTCAGAAAAAAAACGGGAATGGATCTACGGGTTGAAGGCTTATTCTTGTCTCTCTTGTTTCACCATTGTCATTTACTGGATATGCTCTCTTCACACTAGGATTTATTTATTTATTTATTAATTTTTTTTTTTTTTTTTTTTCTATATCAGAAACCGTTGGCGCCAGTAGGCTTTTTGTGAAGGCGAAGATGGACTGCCTTATGCCTGTTATTTGGCGTAGGTTTTAGAATTTTTATAGTGACGCCTCGAATGTTTACGTTCTCTCTTGAATATGTTGAGAACGTGTGAAACTTATTACTGCTACAGCCTCAGATGCATATTAACATTGTAAGTCCCGTCTGAGGACAGTATGGCAGCAATTTGGGTAGTCTTTGGCAACTCGGCGGTAATATCACATATTGAAAAGTGGTCAGCGGATATCGGGGATTCGAACCTGGGAACCTAGGCTCCCATGCCCGAACGCTGACCACTACACCACCGCCTGGTGTAATATTATCTTCATGCATAACACGTACTCTATCTGTATGCAATGTCTTTATATTGCCGGATCTAATATTTCTTACTTTCATTACTACATCACTCTGAATGGACTATTGTAGGCTGGCTGTAGTTTTGACGGTAACCCTTTTCTTGGTACTTGTTTTACATATACTCTGTCTCCTATTTCAATTACTTTTATCTTTGCTCTCTTATTTTGGTTTTTCTATAACATTCCTTTAGCTTTTTCTTAATATAGTTGGCATCTAGCATAAACTCTACTAGCTTTAGTGGCCATTTCCTGTTTATAATCATCAATATTATACCATGTTTTCTCTTCTTTCATTATTTCAAAAGGGAAACAAGGATCCCTAAGATACATTAAGAAACCTGGACTATCTTGGAGACTTCTATGAAATGCCGTGTTATAGGCAAAAGTAGCTATGGGGAGCATTGTATCCCAAATACTAACATTATCTTGTATTAAAGTGCGTAATATATTCAATACAGTACCATTTGATCTTTCAATTACGCCATTTGCTTGTGGATGGTATGGAGTTGTTATATGTTTCATTTGCAACAAGTTAGCTACTTCTTTTAATATTTCATTAACAAATTCTTTACCTTGATCTGTGACCAAGGTCTTAGGTACTCCTTGCTTACATGCCACAGATTCAAAAAATACTTTAGCTACTTCTATAGCTGTCTTTGTTTTAATCGGTTCAGCAATCAAATATCTTGCAAGCACATCAATCAATACTAAACAATATTTATATCCTTTTTCTGAATTTCCTATGGGACCAATTAAATCCATGTGTACACGTTCAAAAGGCATGTTTACATCCGGATAACTTCTTAGTGGTGCTAGTATGTAATCGCTTAAAGCGATTACATACCAGACATGCTTTGCAATAATTCTCAACATCCTTTTTCATACCGTGCCAGTATGAAAACTTTTGACATCTTGCTAAGGTAACTTGCACACCCCCATGGCCTGCAGGTAGGATAGAGTGTGCTAGTTTCAAAGCTTGATGTTTATAAGAATTAGGCATTACAATCTGTCTGGTCATTTCACCATAATTATTTTTAGTCAATCGATATAAAACATTATTATCCACATTCCATTTCTTCTAAATTCAATCTTCCAACTTTCTTTTTGTGCTTACTTAATTCTTTTTTTAAAGTGTCGACATCATAATCTTTCTTTAATAATTGTTTCAATAATCCATAATACTCATCTTCATCTTGTAATCTTATTAATTTTTCTAGATCCCATTCGAGATACATATCTGCTTTTTCTTCTGTTATTACACATACATTTTCATCCTTTAGGCTATCTTCTTGATGCCTTAATCTAGAAAAACAGTCAGCTACCTTATTTTCCTTACCGGGGATATATTCCACTTTGATATCAAATTCAGCTACTAGTAATTGCCATCTAGCGATTCTACTGTTCGCATTTGAGGTAGTTAATAGCCATATCAGTGGTCGGTGATCAGTGTGAAGCATTATAGGATATCGTAGACATAATGTCCTGTTTATTTTCAGACCATACACAATTGCTAATGCTTCTTTTTCAATAGTACTATAATTAATCTCAGCTTTATTTAATTTTCTGCTAAAAAAAGTGAGTGGTCTCAAATTATCATATTCATCCTTTTGTTGTAGAACACCACCAATTGCAATATTAGAAGCATCCGTGGTGAGATAAAATGGTCTTTCAAAATCAGGAAATATGAGTGTTATTTGCTCTGACAATACCTTTTTGAGCTTAACAAATGCTTCTTCGGCTTCCTTATTCCATTCTATGTATTTTTTATTATTTTTCCATTCATGTGACCTTCTGTAAGTTTATTTAGGGGAGCTGCTATTCCAGCATAACCTTGTATAAATTTTCGATAATAATTAATCATCCCCAAAAATGATTGTAACTTTTTTACTGTTTTGGGAGTGGACACCTTATTTACAGTTTCTATTTTATTTGGCTGCGGTTTTAATCCCTCTGCGGAGATGATATGTCCTAAATATTTTACACTTGACTTAAGGAAAGTGCATTCCTTTAAATTCACTTTTAATTTTGATTCTTGGAGTCTAAGAAATACTTTTTCAAAATTATCTATATTATCCATCAAATCTGTACCTTGAACTATAATGTCATCTAAGTACACATGTGTATTATGGCCTGTCAAGCCTATTAATACTTGATTTATTATTCTATAGAATGACATTGGGCTGTCTTTCAGACCCATCGGCAAAACATTATATTCGTATAATCCTTCAGGTGTTACAAAGGCAGTTAAGGCTTTACTGTCTTCTGTAAGGAGAATTTGATGAAAACCCTGTTTTAAATCTAAACATGAAAATATTTTTCCCTTTCCTAAGTTATGAAGGATATTATTTATGTTAGGTAAGGGGTATGAATCATTCATAACATGAGTATTTAAATTCCTGAAATCTATACAAAGCCTTAATTTACCATCTTTTTTTATTACTGGCACCAAGGGTGACTGAAAAGATGATTTTGAAGGTCTTATTATTCCATGTTTTTCCATTATTTTTATTTGTTCTTTTACTTTTTCATGGTAACAAACTGGAATAGGGTATGGCTTTCTAGGCTCAGGGGTTGACTCTAGTTTGATGGTATGATAATAAAATGGAGTAACACATGGAGGATCATCATCATTTGCAAAGACATGGATATTTCATAATAAGTCCTTTTAGGATCTTATTTTCATTACTGTTTATAGAATACATGTCATCTATTGTCTGAAAGAGACAATTCTGTTGTTCCTCCTTATTTTTTTCTGTTATGGTATTCACATTATTACACTGATCAACCGGCAAATTTTCTTTATTACATGGCTGAACAAATCCTAAAGTTTTCTTTGGTTCTAATTAAATTTTTTCATTTGTCACATTTATATACTGTATAATGAATCTAGATTTCCTATTTTCTCTATCAGATTCTAATGTCACTATCCCCGGACATAATGTGTGAGATCCAGCGTTTCCTACTACTGGCTCAAAAATAGCTGTATCATATTCTACCAAACTGGTTTCTAGTACAATAAAACTTATATTTTCTCCTTCTAATACTGTTGCTTCAGCTACTGAACATTTGAATTCATTATTCTCTATAATCTCGTCTTTTCGTGGCGTTTTATTTTTTTTCGTTATATGCAGTGCATGTTCTAACGGTATTTCAACTGTAGTCACATTTTTTGCTTCAATATAGAGCTTCAGTGGGTTAGTCTGAAATTTTACATCGTACCTTTTCATAAAGTCCCAGCCTAATATCAATTGTGAAGTTAATCCTCTTTCTTCACTAATAATTCATTCATGAATATAATTTCTTCCTCCTATTTCTAGTGTTAATCTTGTTTTTCCTGCAGTGGCCATAACATTTCCACTTGCGTTACGGATTGTGGTTAAATCTTGAATTCTTTTAATTTTTCCTAATGATTTTACTAATTCAGCTCCAATTATGGAAACTCCTGCTCCAGTGTCAAATAATGCTAAATGCTTACTATTTCTATCTCCTATTTTCACTTCAATAAATATGTGGCCTGATTTTCCATTTACTGCTCCTATAACTACCATGGATGAATCGGCGTTTTTTTTGTTTTTTTTTGTAAAGTGTGATGATTTGCCTTGTGGTGGATACCATGGCACATTTCTGCTTTGTCTGTTAGTGTGCCCAAATATGCCGCAAGAGAAACAAGTGACTGTAGGTCGGCGCCATTGTGGAATTTGAATTTTACAGTACCTAGAAGTATGACCAAATCGATGACATCTGAGACATTCTGAGGCTCGACAGTGTTGTGTGTCGTGATTATTTAACCCACATCTCTGACAATAAGTCTTATTCCTTCTTGTTGTGGTCTGATAAACAGGGATTTCATGTGAGGTGATGGAATTTACTGGAATACCCTTACTCATTTCTTTCCTTATAGCAACATCTGTAAGCTGAAGGCTTGGATGTGAGGCTACGTATTTTAATGCCTTTTTATAGACAGTCAAGGGAATTTTCATATCAGCTTCTGTTAAAATGTATGAGAAGTCTTTGGGTAATGCATTTATAAAAATAGAAACAAACATATCACTATAAACTTCCTTGCCTGTAGGCTTAAGTGATTCTAGCTGTTCAACAATGCCTTCAATTCTGATGTAGAGTTCAGTTAATGTCTCTCTTGTTCTCCGAGTGACAGATGATAATTCATGCATCAGACTAGGAAGAGAACAATCTTCTGGATATATTTCTAAAAATGTTTTTCTGACGTTAGCCCAATGAAGGTTATATTTGGAAGCACAATGATTGATATGCGTGTAAGCACTGTCTAATGCATACTGCTTAGCTAACTCAATACGTCCTTCATCATCCCAATTAGTTCGAGTTCGGTTCTCGATATCAACTATCCAGGAATGAGCACTTGTGATACATTTTAGATTAGGTGCAGAAGGACTGGATTCACTTCCTCCACAAAAGTATAGTAATCCTATAACTTTGTTAAAATTATTCCTCGCATTATCTGTAATTGCCTCTACAATATCATCCTTACTAAAGCAGGTACTGGTACTGCCAGGTGATTGTACTTGAGCCATTTTGTCTTTAAGATTTTCTTGCAACACAAGATCAAAAGTTAATGGGGTTGATTCTCTAAGCCTCAATGATTTCTTAAATCTGCTAAGTTTTAACAATCCAGGATTAATGCGTCTCATATAAGTCATAAAAAATCATACAATTTCAAACTAAGTTGAAATTGCTAATTTTTTTCTTTCTTTTTTTTTGCTCTTAATTGCACGATTGGTTGCAATCTATTAATTCAATTATTGCAATGTTGCAATAATCCCACCGCTGCCACCAATTTCGCTGCACGTTATTGCAACGTTTCCGTGTTCTGTTAATCAGCATATACTTTGGTCACGGGGTACAGAACATTTTTTATTTTCCTATATTTAATCAATCAAGTTAACAATCCTGCTCCAAACATTATTTCCTTCAACAATCTTTAACATATGCAAATAAACAGGCACATTAGATAATATTTTTAGGAGCTCACAACAATATCAATAATTTGGAGCAACACATAATATTCAAATTCTGGAGCAATTCATAATATTCATATATTGGAACAATGCATAATATTCGTACATAACAATCCTACATAAATAAATATCCTTAAAATAACATCCTATCAGCTGCTAAATTGATTGCATTAGAACAAAGCTTCCACTTACTCCACAATTCAGAGTCTCCATTCTGAGCTGAGTTGGTTGCACTTCTGAGTAGAAGTCTAAGTGAAGTGATTCTTTAGGCCGCTACAGTCTGAATATATACACTCAAACTAGCAGTTAGCAATTCTCGCAAGACAACATTTTCGGAAGCCCCAACATATATGTTATTTTCCCTTAGACTTCTGTATCATACTAATCTGTAACATAGTATTAATTAATTCCTTTATATTAGGAGCCGAGAGAGAGAGAGAGAGTATATTTCCACACCTGGCCTGGTCTTGGAGGTTTCTCCGTCCCAGGAGAGACGCGACCCCGGGGGAGTGCCCCCAATTATCAGGATCGCCTTTCCAGCCCGCCCCCCTTCCCAGGGGAAAGCCAAAACTCCCTAGAGTCCAAGCATTGCCTTTCCTCAGGTGTCCGCGGAGTTAAATATAGACTCCGTTCTAGGGTCAGACTCAGCCTCACTCATTTCCAGGTTACCTTCTCACACGATATCACTTCAAGCAGTCAGCCTGGGTGGAGGCCCCTCATCCCTCAATTCAATTCAATTCAATTCAATACGTTTATTAGCCATATTTTTAGTATGTACAAATAATATATTGCTATATTACAATTTTTCTTTCCATGGCTGGGCCCGTTAAATTTAGAATTTCTTACAGGCCCCTTAAATGAACAATATTTAGTGCCTTAGGATATGCTACGTGCCTTAATATTTGTTTATATATTCAAAATACTAAAAGTATAGGAAATGTGTAGATTTCATTGCATATGCATGAATGTCTGCATAAAGTTGTTGAATATATATATTATATAATATCAAATAAATGATATAATTACCAAAACCAATAATATTGCACAAAATTTTTAAAATTTCAATATTGTTACAGTAGCAAAATGTTAATTAATTAATAATAACATAATAATAATAATAATAATAATAATAATAATAATAATAATAATAATAATGATAATGATAATAAAATAATAATAAAATGATATTGTCATAGGGGGTTTTTTGTCTACACTCCCTTTACAATATTTATTGTAAGTAATAACAATATTATTATTACTTACAATAAATATTGTAAAGGGAGTGTAGACAAAAAACCCCCTATGACAATTGGAGCCCGAACAGGGACTCGTGAATGTAACCCAGAGTGTGTTAAAGTAACTGGACGTTGTCCTTAGGCAAGTTAGAGACATACTAGCAAGCATGTCGGCCTGTGGCAGGCTGATGCTGTGGAAATGGGAGGGCCCATATTGCCACGAGCTAGTGATAGCTCCGGATATATTCCGGCAATGGTGGTTTTTGCCACGAGAGGGCCAGAGGCAGTGCCTCTAAAAAAAAAAATGGAAACTGGCACTGTTGTGAGGCAGTGCAGGGCATTTTTTTGTCGCGTTTACTGGCGAGTAAACGTGAGGTCCAGTCAGTGTTACGTGCATGGTAACTAAGGCGCATGGTGTGTTGCATGGCGTGGTTGAATAGGATAAATAGGCAGGTAGCCAGGATTATTTTTTCCACTATGTTACACCTGCAATTTACACCACATATTTACCATGTACACCGTGTTAACATACAGGCACTACATAACACTTGAAATTAAATGTGGTATAACAGCCTGAGCAAGCCTAAGCCAGACCAAGGCGCCGCGCTCTAGAGTTTTCCCTTAGTATGAAATTTAACGTAAATATGGGGTTTTTCCTTGTGGGCGCCTCGTCTTGTCATCTGAGCTAAGGGTAGAGTGACATACACCACAGGTATGATCGAGTGAGTGTCTGGATTCTAATAGGTTGCATGACCAGAGCCAGGTAGCATATAAGTGCATGGCTAAGAAAATGTCTGCAGCAGTTTTTTTTTCATGGCAAATTTTTTCCCTTGGTAAAAATTTTTCAAAGCAGGGGCGAATGTCATGGGTGGAATTTGGAGCTGCGTGACAGAGGTGAGCTCCCATGGGTAAAGTATGTTGGGGGGCTTGGAATGTTTACGGTGCCTACGTGCACGTGGGGACGCCTCTTTAAGCCGAATATTTATTCGGTGAGTCACAAAAAGTAGACGTGCCTGACCCAATCAGATCGGAGCATTTTGGACAATGGATGAGTTGAAACCAAAATGCTTTATCTCCATGGGGGGGTATTATCAGGCTGGGAGACATTTTCTGCATGCAAGCAGGTCTACTTAATTGTAGAGATAGTTGCATGATGTGTAACATTTACGCGCATGTTAAATTGGGGTTGTGTTATGCGAATTAACACAACCAGAGTGTCGCCTTCTGGCAGTCAGTGGCATGTCGGTGACCTGGGCAGGGTAGCGACGAGCCGCCCTGACCCCGGGTGAACCGCGGGCAGTTGGTGTGGAGCAGCGGCTGTGTCAGGTCAGGTTGGGGTGGAATTCTTTTTCCACGCTGTTACTCGCGTCGCCATTGCAATCTTGCATAGTCCAAAGGGTGGACTGCAGTTGCATGGTGGCGTGAGGAATTGCGTGGAGTTTCTTTGGGAAGAAACTGGTGGGGATTAGGTGGTGAGTGAGGTGGAGTGAAGGTAAGTGGAGCCACGTGGAGCCACGTGGAGTTAGCTAGCTAGTGGAGTTGCCTTGTGTAGAGAGGCTGAGCTAGTGAGTGGAGTAGCTAAGTGGAAATGGGGAACCATATTGCCACGTGCTCTGAGTCTTGCTGTGTGAGGCGGTGGAGCCTTGCTGTGTGATGTGGAGTCACGTACAGCTACTCAGAGTTTAGCTAGCTGTGTGGAGTTGCCTTGTGTGGATAGGCTGAGCTAGAGAGTGGAGTAGCTAAAGTGGAAATGGAGGAACCATATTGCCACGTGCTCTGAGTCTTGCTGTGTGAGGCGGTGGAGCCTTGCTGTGTGAAGTGGAGTCACGTACAGCTACTCAGAGTTTAGCTAGCTAGTGGAGTTGCCTTTGTGTGGAGAGGCTGAGCTAGTGAGGTGGAGTTTAACTAGCTGTGTGGAGAGAGAGGATTCGTCTCTGGGTGAGATTGAGCCTTTGTGTGGAGAGAGGTGGATTTGCGTGGAGTTTCTTTGCAGAAGAAACCGGCGGGGGAGTGAGGTGGAAGAGTGGAGTGTCTTGTGGAGCGGTGGAGCTACCCACGCCTGCGAGCCGCCCACGCCCTCGTGTGTACTCCCGCGCGCGCCCACGCCCTCGTGTGTACTCCCGCGCGCACTCGCGCCCTCGTGTGTACGCGTGCACGCGTACACACTACCTCCTCGAGAGAGGAAGGTCTTAAGTGGAGTAAGGAAACTCGTAAGGCTTACAATTAAGTTTTATAGCCAGGTAGCGAGTGAATGGGGTGTGAGTCTTAATCATGACTTCTTTTTCAGGGTGAACTTATTTAAATAAACTAAAGAAGTATGTCTACTTGTTTACTTAGCCAAACACTCTGGGTACATTAAGATTTAAAACTTAGGCCCTACAGAGCCTCCGAAGGTGAGTGAATAGAGGTTGGTGTCGGAAGGCTGGTACATATCCTACAGTTTTATCATCACGAGTTCTACATAATAATAATATTGTTATTACTTACAATAAATATTGTAAAGGGAGTGTAGACAAAAAAAACCCTATGACAGATATTGATATTAGCAATAACAATTAATGATAATTAAATAATATTAATAATAACAATAATAGTAATAATAGTAATAATAATGATAATAATAATAATAAACCAATAATGATAGATATAACAATAACAGGAATAATAGTATTAAGAAGAGTAAAGACAATGACAGTGACACACTAGAAAACAGTTCATACAACGATGATAAAATACCACTAGTTTACAATAATGATATTATAATAATAAATATAATTAGATAACATTAATAGGATGAAACTAACAATGATACATTTAACTATATAGATAAGTAAATAATAATGATAATAATAATAATAATAATAATAATAATAATAATAATAATAATAATGATAATAATAATAGTAATAATAATAATAATAATAATAATAATAATAATAATAATAATAATAATGATAAATTGTACATAATACCAGTAATAATAATAGTAGCAGTAACAGTAGCATTAATAATAATTGTAGTAACAATATAGTAACACCATTTAATAATAATAGTAGCAGTAATATTAGCATTGATAATAATTGTAGTAACAATATAGTAACACCATTTGATATTAGAATAACTGTCCTTTTATAGTAAAACAAAACATTTATCAAGAAATATAATAATGATAATAATAATAATAGTAATAATAATTATACTAATACTAATAATAATAATAATAATTATAGTAATAATAATAATAATAATAATAATAATAATAATAATAATAATAATAACAATGATAATGACTATTATAATAACAAATTACATCACAATATCACCATCATTACCACCATCACCAGCACCTTCATTACTGTATCATTATGATTACTGTATAAAACATTCTTATTTGCTATATTCTTATTTGCTATGGAGATCTAGTACATTGTCAGTAGGCGTTTCTTAGCATTTATTTTAAATGTGTCCTTATTGGTAATATCTTTTATGTGGTATGGTAGATTATTCCAGACCAAACAACCATAATATAGTACAAATCTTTTATGACACTCAGAAGCTGGAAACTGTGGTCTTAAGTGATGTCTGTTTCTAGTATTTATATTGTGTATTTGAAAGGCACTTTGAAGTGAAATAGACTGTTGAGCATACAAATGAGCATGAATGAATTTGAGACTTTCTAAAGTATAAATATCACTTATTTTAAGGATCTTAAATTTTTTGAACAATGGAGCAGTATGGTCATCATAGGCTACTTTTCCTATTATTCTGATTACTCTTTTTTGTAATATTTGTAATGGTTTCAATGCTGTAACGTTAGCCATGCCCCAAACGGCATTATAATAATGTAAATAAGGATAAATCAAGGTGTAGTATAGTGTTACAAGACTTTCAATAGATAAAAGGTGTTTCACTTTATGTAATATGCCTACCATTCTACTTATTTTGTTATGGCTGTGAGAAATATGATTTTTCCAACTAATTTTGTGGTCTATTATGACACCCAAGTATTTTACATACCCTACTCCTAATATATTTTCCCCACATAATCTGATATTAACATCTATGTTTATTCTTTTGTTACCAGCAAATAACAGATAATTACTTTTACTAATATTCAAGGAGAGTTTATTTACTATTAGCCACATGGATATAGATTTAAGCTCATCATTTAATGTGTTTACCAAAGATAACAAATCATTTGCAGCAAAAGAAATATTTGTGTCATCTGCAAATAATATAAATTTAAGGAGATTTGATGATTTGATGATGTCATTTATGTATAATAAGAATAGCAGAGGGCCTAAAGTAGACCCTTGTGGAACTCCCGTTCTAAGGGTGGCATAACCCGAGTTTGTATTATTAATTGAAGTGAATTGTTTTCTGTTATATATATAATTTTTAAACCATTCAAGACAGACATTTCGAATACCATAATGATGTAATTTTTTTTACAAGAATCTCATGGTTCAACGTATCAAACGCCTTTCTTAGATCTAAAAATACTGTGATTACAAACTTTCCATGTCCTAATTCCTGCAAGACATAATTAATCAATTGTGCAATAGCTAATTTAGGAGATAATTTCTTTCTAAAGCCAAACTGGGAATCCGTTAGAATATTATAAGTATTAAGAAATGTAACGACTCTATCATACATGGCTCTCTCATATATTTTACTTAAAACTGGTAGAACTGAGATGGGTCTGTAATTATTAACCTCACTGAATTTGCCTCCCTTGTGTATTGGTATTACTTTTGCAACTTTCAGACTATCTGGAAAAATACCTTGATGAAATGATAAATTAACTAATTGTGATATGTGTGGTGCTAAAACTGTTGACATTAACTTGATAATTCTTATGTGTATACCGTCATACCCTGGTGCTGAATCATTTAAGGATTTAATTATTACAATAATCTCATCAGGTGTTGTATCAGATAGAGTAAGGTCTGGGTATGTGTTTGACAAATAGCTAAGGGGGGAAGTGTTATTTAGTGGGAGTTGGTCTGATAGATCTTGGCCAATAGTTGCAAAGTAGTTGTTGAAATAATTACTAATAAGTTGAGGCTCCTGAATATTCTCATTATTAATACTTATGCTTTGTATATTAGTATTAGATTCATTCTCACCTTTAACCACCTCATTAATTAATTTCCACGTCTTCTTTGAGTTACCCGATAAGTTATCAAATTTAAATTGTAGTAACGTATTTTTGCCTCTTTCAACATGTTATTTACCTTATTTCGAAGCTCCCGATAGTGTACACCACCAAATGTTAAAGGTCGTTTTACAAACTTTTTGTACAACTTGTGCCTCTCTTTAATATACCCAAGAATTTCCGGTGTGACCCATGGTTTATTAGCTTGTTTTTCTTTAATTCTCACGGTTTTAAGTGGAATATTTTTTTCAATTACAGATTTTATAGCATCTGAAGTTAAGTTGTAGGCAGAATCTGCGTTTTCTCCCATTTGCAAGCTGTCAAGCACTTCCTTCATTTCATTACATAAAAGTTCATTGTTTACATTACTATAATCTCTACAAGAAAAAACTAGTTCCTTAGGTTTCTCTCTCTTACCTTTGTAACATATAAATGGCGCAAAGTGGTCGGTGACATCAGTCATTAATACCCCTGTACCTGAGATTATTTCATGATTATTAGTCCAAATATGGTCAATAATTGTTGCACTATTCTTATATACCTTTGTCGGTTTGCTAATACATGGAACATACCCGTAGCTGGTAAGTAAATCTATGTACAGCCGAACACTATGATCTGAGTTATTAAGTAAATTTATATTGAAATCCCCAAATAAAATACACGTTTTTCCCGATGCCGCTACGTCACTCAAAGCTCTCTCAAATTCTTCCATAAATGAATTAACATTACCATTAGGCCTGCGATATACAACCCCAAACACTATAGACTTACCTAGGTAAGAGGACTCAATGAATAAAGTTTCAATATTAACATTTAGAATGCATAAATGGTTAGAAACAAAACACAGCAGATCACTTCAGACTCAAGACAGACCAGTCATCAGCCGCTCAGGTCCCGGCCATCATCAACTCAACCCTCTCTCGGCTACCCAAGAAATTCCAATCTGTATCACCAAAATAAGATCTAAGAAAACTCAACTGTCTTTACCATCTACCTTGTATTAGACAAATACCTCCAGAAAATACTCTAATATACTGGTAGCAGCGGTGTTTCGTCCTTCTAAGCGACGAAAAGAATCCAAGTCTCCCCAATATCAAGAGCTCGCCATCATCGCGCGCCCACCCACACTGCCTGCCATCATCGCGCGCCCACCCAGAGCCTACAGTCGCCACACCTCGCCCCTGGCATTCCTCGTCTGTGTCCCTGAAATTACGACCCTTCGTCGCCCCCTTCTGCAGTAGTCTCCGCTCAAGTGAGTGAGCACAAGCTTCCTCGCCGTACCTGGTGCCTCAAGAAGCTTCCCTATCGGTGCCTGTTCTGCCTGTTCCTGCCCGTCTCGACATCCACAACTATCAAGTCCACCTCCATCTTCGTCCTGCCCTTCGTCCACCTTCCATTTGGACTCTGCTGTCTGGTCGCCTTCGCCCGGAGCTCTAGATCATCCCAGCTCGCCATCTTCCACCACCCAGCGCCCATCCACCTCACCACGTGGCCCATCCAGCGCCCGCCCATCTTCACTGCCCATCCACCTCACCACGTGGCCCATCCAGCATCTGCCAATCTTCACCGCCCATCCACCTCACCACGTGGCCTGTCCAGCCGCCATGTGTTACATCATCCTGGCCTCCGCCCTACGGATTTAGTTAAGTACCATTATTATTATTTCCATTATATGTCTTTCTTCATTGTACTTTAACTTCCGTCAATTTGCGTTCGTTTCCCTATTGTTCAGTGAATTTCAAGTTAGTGCATTTCCTCCACGATGTCTGTCGGCCAACCAACTCACGTTCCCACCCCTCAAGTCACTCTCATATCAGATAACGTCTCTATTCCTCCATTTTCTGGTACAGACTCTGAATCAGTTCACACTTTTGTTCGTCGTGTGGCTGACAAATGTACACGTCGTTCTGCTCGCTTAGACGTTGAGAAATTAGCCATTTTAAAATCACGCATTTGTCACGACCCTTCTAGCCTTGCTGGTGAATTGATAAAAACCGATAAATTCCTAAGCTTCTCCACATATGATGAGTTCACTGCTGTCTTAATTTCAAATTTTTCTGGTCATTCTAAATTAGGTGCAACTCATTCCTTCCTTAAAATTGCTCAAACTCTCACTCATGTCGCCCGTTCTACGCACGATGTCTATAAAGCAAAAAATATTGCATCCTCTCTAAGTGCAGAATTAACAGACCAGATGAAAACATCACAGTGGATAGACGAGAACGAAAAAATATCTTCTGAGGATTTCAAACGTCTCATGTCATATTTCCTGTTCCTTGTCCAGCTCGACTCACCGACATTCACAGTTGCAAGCGACATTAAATTCAGTAAAGAAGATTTCCTGTACGATCTTTGTAAGAAAATTTCGGAGAAATCACCACCACCCGTTCTTCAACCAGTCAGTTTAGTTCAGACACCCCTCAGTCCAGCTTCTCAGTACCACAATTCTCCCAGTGGCACACCATCTCCACGTTCTCGCCCTTTTATCATGCTATATATCACAATCTTGTCCTCGCTCAAAGTCGAGAAACGTAACTTGTCGCGTTTTGCTCGAAGACCAAGGTCGCTCTCAATACAACCCAAATGCATTTTGCTCCCTTCACAACAGATGTGGCCACTCGCTAACAGAATGCCGATTATGTAAATCGGAGATGCAATCCTCTTCTCACTATTCGGGAAATGACTCGTGCCCAAGCCTCAAAAGGCCCCCGTAATCCTTAAACCAATTCTTAAAACCTCACTTTCTGCCTCCAGCAAGTCTTCTAAAACACGTGTTCACTTTGACGTTCAGCCAGCGCCTCTTCCTTGTATTCCTGTAAAATCCTCCGGATTTTTTCAAGGCCTTACTACTGCTGTCAAATCAGCTTCTCAGACATGCTACGCGTTTTTCGATTCTGGCGCCGCGGTAAACATTATCAAATCTCATGCTTTTGACAAACTCTCTGTCGCCTCAAAGCATAAAATTCAGAGTTATCCTCCGGACATCACCGTTAGTGGAATCTCTGGTAACATTGTCATGCCTCATAGCAAGGTACTCCTCGATGTCTCCTTGTCTCCATTTGAACCTTGCATATCAGATTATTTCTATGTCATTGATGATGTATGTTTCTCAGCTGACATGTTAATAGGCTACCATACTATGGCACATTTCAACATCTCACTTTTCCCTTCCATTCATCAAATTGCCCAGAATGGTACTTTCATCTCTGCCTCTCCCTCCCATGAGTCTCCGTCTTCACCTGATGTCTATATCGCCACGCCCACGTCTTGCCATGACTTACCTCCCGTCTCTCCCTCCCTGCCCAAGTCACCCTCAGTAATACCTGCCCCTCCCTTGTCATCCTCAACGCCAGCCGACTCGCTTAGCGAAGCGCTGCCCAGCGACACCGACAACCTCCCCCCCACAACACTCTCTGACGTCCTCTCGACCGCCAGACTCAGGAAAGCTGTGTTGACCTCCCCTGTGGTAGTCACACAGACTGACCTTTGTTTGGTGTGTGTTGCCGTCAAAGGTGTGCTCCCCGGGACAGACGTCTTATGTTTGCCCGACTCTACCCGAGCGAAAGGTGTCGCTCTCGAGTCAGTTCTTACGACTCTCGAGGATGATGGTTCTTGCCGTATTGTAATTCAAAACCTAACTAATCATCCTATATTCCTTAAATCCGGCGTGACTCTAGGTGAAGTTCTCCCCTATCCTGCCCCTGTCACCCCTGTCGACTCATCCCCTTGTCATATTTCCTTGTCTACACCACCTGTCACAGACTCCATCACAGCCTCCCCCTCTACTGGCTCAGCATCTTGGTGATGTAGATTTCCCTGAGTCGAGACCAGATTTACTCGCCCTATTATCGGCTTACAGGTCCTGTGTGTCTCTTCCGGGTGAACCTCTGGAAAAGACCGATGCTGTCTACCATTCCATCCACCTCACCCCAGGCTCGACACCTACATACGTCCCGGCTTATCGCATCCTGTATAGCCGCAGGACGTTGATGGACGACGACGCTGTCAGAGCCATGCTGGACGAGGACATCATAGAACCAGCGGCCTCGCCATTCAATGCCCCGCTGTTTCTCGTGCCTAAGTCTAATGGTGAGTGGAGAGTCATCGTCGATTTCCGTGGTTTAAACACCATGACGATTCCCGATCGATTTCCAATGCCAGTTTTATCTGATCTCCTCCAGTCAATAGGTGATTCCAACAGTGTATTTTCTACCCTCGACCTTCAGTCTGGGTTCTTCCAGGTCGAACTGGAAGAAAGTTCACGGCAATACACAGCGTTCACCACATCATCTGGCCAATACGCCTTCAAGCGTATAGCCATGGGTCTTAGAAATTCACCCTTAACGTTCATGCGTCTAATGAACTCGACTCTCTCTGGCCTCTTAGGTAATTCGGTGTTTTGCTACTTGGACGACGTAATAGTCGTGTCCAAAGACCTTCCCGAGCACCTCGATACCTTATCGGACATTTTGTCACGTTTCGCGAAAGCCGGTTTAACACTAAAACTCAGTCAGTTCCTCAAACGCGAAATCAAATTCTTAGGACATAAAGTCGACAAAGATGGTATCCACACCCTTGATGACAAGATTCATGCAATATCACAGTTCCCGACTCCTAATTCTGCTGACGACGTTTGTAGCTTCATTGGTCTCGCAGGATTTTATCGCCAATTCATCAAGGATTTCAGTAAAATCGCTCAACCTCTCACATCACTGTTTAAAAGGAACATAGAATTTGAATGGACAGACGAGCGCGAGAATGCGTTCACTACCCTCAAACAAGCCTTATGCAACGCTCCCGTCCTCGCTTTTCCTGACTTCAACAAGGACTTTACCCTTTGCACTGACTTGTAGAGAATATAGAAGTAGAGTAGCTACACAGGCAACCTTGTAAGGCCCACCAGGGCTGTTGTTGCCTGTTATTCCTTTGTATTCCTTTGTATAGGTATCGGCTCTGTCCTCATGCAACGTGACGACAACGGTAAATCACGCGCCGTTGCTTTCGCCAGTCGGTTGCTCAATGCTGCTGAGCGCAACTACAGCGTCACACACCGCGAAGCTCTCGCAGTGGTTTGGTCACTTCGTCATTTCAGAGACATAATACTCGGATATCGCATCCACGTTCTGACCGATCATTTCGCTGTCACAGAATTGTTCAAAGAACTAGCTTAACTGGAAAATTTGCCCATTGGCAACTCACCGTTCAAGAATATAATCCTTCATTCGCATACATCCCAGGGAAAGCTAATTCTGTCGATGACGCTCTGTCCCGTCATGTCGCTCCTGTCACTCTACTTACAGCATCACAGTCACTCCCTACTCTTGAGGAAGTCAAATCCTCTCAACGCTCTGACCATTTCTGCACACGTCTCATTTACTACCTTGAGTCAGGTGATGCCAGTAACCTTCCAAGCTTGCCATTCTCCCCAGACTCCTTTCTGCTTCGAGATGAGGTCCTCTATAAATCTAGTACTGTCATTTCTGAGGATGATGACTTACATCATGCATCTCAGCTTGTCATTCCAGAAGCCCTCGTGCCCACTATCTTGTATCACATTCATGACTCACCTCTTGCTGGTCATATTTCTGGCCTTCCATGAGGTAAGATATCACTCGTCACTGCATCATATGCGCCTCTTGCGCTGAGCATCGCCCCTCTCTCCATCACGAATCTCCAAATCTCGCTTACCCTATACCCCATGCGCCATGGGACAGTCTGTCAGTCGACGTGTTGAAACTTCCTTTGACCGAGAACGGTTTCCACTACTTGCTCGTTTGCATTGATAGTTTTTCACGATTCAGTATCTTGGTTCCTCTCAAGGACAAATCTGCACGATCAATTGCACGAGCACTGATAGACGAAGTTATCTGCAGATATGCGTCCCCTAAGGTGCTACTGTCGGATAATGGCACTGAATTCAACAATGCCATGCTCAAGGCTGTCTGTGAGTCATTTCATATAAAAAAGTGTAACATCATTCCAGGCGAACGGAAAAGTTGAAAGAGCAAACCGTCGGATTCTCGACATATTACGTTTCATTGCCGGTTCAAGCTCCTCATGGGATGAACACATTCCATTTGTCGCGTGTTCTCTCAACGCTGCGATTCACTCATCTATCAACGAGTCCCCACATTTCATATTATATGGCTCGGACAAGAAACTTGCATATGAGTTCCTCTCCTCTGAGCCTCGTCCGCTCTACTGCATCGACGATTATATAAGAAATTGCGTCTCAGCTTTTCAGCGAATTCATATTTCCGTCCGTGACAACCTTGCAGACTCTCAAGAATCTATGCTAAATAAATAGCATCAGCGCGCTAAACCGCACGAAATCGAAGTCGGTGACATCGTGTTCACCAGAGTCCAAGACCGCCACTCTAAGCTCGATCCGCTATTCGACGGACCTCACCGTGTGTCCGAAATCATGGCTGGCCATAAGGTAAAGCTCCGCAACCTTAAGTCAGGCAGAGAGAATCTAGTTCACAAAGACCACCTCAAAAGAGTCGATCGTGGATTCAAAATTGAGTCTGTCTCTCCACTTCCACGCCATGCGCCTGACAGCATTGTAAGTCAGCCACCTTCACCCCCCCTTCCACTTGTTCCCAGATACAACCTGAGATCCCGCCTGGTCTAGTAGCCTTTTCATTTCCTGTGTCATTTTCTGTATATATATGTATATTCATATTCTATTTTATGTACTCGTATTCGTGTGTTGTTTTTGCATTGTATAATTCCAAACAACTTTCATTTTCATCATTCCCCCTTCTTTTTTTATCTTAACATACGAGGACGTATGTTTCCAAGGGGGGAAGCATTGTATCATACTAATCTATAACATAGTATTAAGTAATTCCTTTATATTAGGAGCTGAGAGAGAGAGAGTATATTTCCACACCTGGCCTGGTCTTGGAGGTTTCTCTGTCCCAGGAGAGACGCGACCCCGGGGGAGTTCCCCCAATTATCAGGATCACCTTTCCAGCCCAGCCCCCTTCCCAGGGGAAAGCCAAAACTCCCTAGAGTCCAAGCCTTTCCTTTCCTCAGGTGTCCGCGGAGTTAAATATAGACCCCCCCCCCGTTCTAGGATCAGACTCAGCCTCACTCATTTCCAGGTTACCTTCTCACACGATATCACTTCAAGCAGTCAGCCTGGGTGGAGGCCCCTCATCCCTCTACCCAGGCTGCTCACACAGCAGATCACTTCAGACTCAGAGACAGACCAGTCATCAGCCGCTCAAGTCCCGGTCATCATCAACTCGACCCTCTCTCGGCTACCCAAGAAATTTCAATCTGTATCACCAAAATAAATCTAAGAAAACTCAACTGTCTTTACCATATACCTTGTATTTGAGTAATACCTTCAGAAAATACTCTAATATACTTCTACTTCTTTATATAAAGGTGAGTTTTCCCTTAGAATTCTGCAAACAGATGTTTGGAGGGGCCTTTGTGTACGGTCCCGAGATTACCCTACTGGTTTTCTAATCTGAGTCAGGTTTACAATAGAAGCCGGCATGTGTTTATGACCTAGCTTGACTACAGTCTGATAATCTCCCTAATCTGTCCTTTAGTTTGCCTAGTCATCTGAGAGTCAGTGTGTTTGGAAAGGTTTCTGCTACCGTATTTACAGAGGCAAAAGTCAACTGGTTTCGTCTACCCTTATGACCGCGCTATCGCTACTTCTGACTTCCTTACTTTCACATTCCACAAATCCACATGTATCTTCCACCTTCACACAGTATCCATCTTCCCCGTTATCACACTATCTGGTCACGACAACTCTCTTGTCTCAACACTCGAGAGTACAGCACAAGACGACCGCACACAACAGCACACGCCGAGAGCACAGTGCACGACAGTACTCTCTTGTCTCTGGTGTTCCCCTACTAGCTTCCTTCCTATGTTTCTGTGTTGGCTCTCTCACTCCTGGCCTCCTCCTGCCAACCAACCACATCTCCCAAACACACCCCACCACGACTGCGTATCGCTGAAAACACAGATACGTAGGTCACCTTATCTTGACACCTGTCAACGCTCACACGGACCCCTACATCCCACAGGGAGCCCCAGTGACGCCGCCGCCCCCTGCCTCCACACAACTACACTTACAATAACTGCACCACCACAACACTACCCCCCCTTTACAAAATAGGCGACCCGCCTATTACTCCACGTCACTGTCACTGTCCTCGACATAGTCATCCAACCACCTGGCGGGGGCGGTGTAAAGGCGATGGCACAATTACATCGTCCCTTTGAGCGTCACTGTCGCTACTTTCACTGCCCCCCCCCCACGCCGAGGCCAGGGTCACACTCATTACACTGTCCTCCCGGGAGGTAGAGGGTGTCTGGTTTTCCTCACAGTGGTCCCTCTCCACTTCCTCACCCTCACCCATGTCCCATGTATATGGGCCAGGATCAGCGAAGGCCCAGAGGCGGTCGACGTGTACCACCATTGTCCGCCTCCTGGCACCGCCGTTGATTTTGTATGTCACATCTGAGAGAGCCTCCAGTACAGTAAAAGGCCCCTCCCAGGATCTTTGGAGCTTGGGAGCGAGGCCACGCTTACTGCGAGGATTATGCAGCCACACTTTATCCCCTACGCTGTTGGTACCACCGGGCCATAGCCTGGCCAGCCACGCGAAGGTTCTGCGCCACACACTGCCATGTCGCTTCCATCCGCTTCTGCAGCGTAGCCACATACTCCGGCGTGGTCGGCGGCAACTCCTCACCTGGCGGTCTTCTTGTCGCCAGATCCAGCGGCAGACGCAGCTCCCGCCCAAACATGAGGCGGCCGGGTGTATAGCCCGTAGGTTCCTGCTCAGCTGACCTGAATGCCATTAGGACAAATGGCAGCCACAAGTCCCAGTCCTGTTGGTCCTCGCGACAGTACTTGGCGATCTCCTCAGCCAAGGTACGGTTGAATCCTTCAACCATACCATCACTCTGGGGTCTCAGAGACGTGGTGCGGGTCTTATGCACGCCCAGAAGCGTGCAGCACTGTTGAAAGACTGGAATCAAATTCACGCCCTTGGTCCGAATGGAGCTCGCCCGGAACCCCAAACCGGGTAAAGAACTCCTTCACCAGTACCTCAGCCACGGTCGCAGCCTCATAGTTTGGAAGGGCGTAAGCCTCAGGCCATATAGTGAAGTAATCCATAGCCACGCATATATATTGGTTGCCTCGAGGTGTACATGGAAACGGGCCAGCAATGTCCACTACTACTCTCTCCATTGGTGAGCCCACATGGAATAACTGCAGGGGAGCTCGCGTGCGACGCGCAGGACCCTTTCTTGCTGCACATTCTCGGCACACCTTGCACCACTCATCCACGTCACCTCTCAGGCCAACCCAGTACACCCGTTGTCGCAGGCGGCATAAGGTCTTCTTCCTACCCAGGTGTCCTCCTGCGATGCCTGCGTGTGCCTCCTCCAGCAGTTCCGCGCGTCGCGCGCGAGGGACCACCAGCAGCCACACACTGGTCCTGGTAGCCAGGTCCTCCCAGCGCCGCTGCAACACACCATTATGGAGCCTCAGTGTCGCCCACTGTTCCACCAGGACCTTGGTGGCGGGGCTCTCCGGCGCTAGTTCTTCCTTTCCTGGCCGCTCACCCGCCTCCAACCAGCGTATCCCAGGGGTGAGATCAGAGTACGCCCGTTGTGCCTCTTGCCACGAGTTGCTCACCTCGCTGGCTTCTCCCCCCACTCTGAGGCGGCGACACACTGGGTCTTGTAGGTCAGCCTCTCTCCTGGAGCAGTGTAAACATCCCGCCTCGCAGGGCCTGCGGCTAAGACTATCTGCATTATTGTGCATCCTCCCCGGCCGATGCACAATGCGATAGTTATACTGTTCCAGGTGACCCAGCCACCTTGCGAGCTGCCCTTCTGGGTCCTTGAAGGTCTTGAGCCAGCGGAGGGCGGCGTGGTCCGTCCTAACGGTGAACTCGGTCTCATACAGGTACGGATGAAAGTGGGCCAGACTCCTGACTACTGCCAGAAGCTCCTTTCTGGTCACGCAATAGTTCCTCTCGGGTTTGCTGAACTTCGCGCTGTAGAAGGCCAGGACGTGCTCCTTCCCCTCCTTCACCTGTGACAGGATAGCACCTATGCCCTCTGCACTAGCATCGGTGTCCAACAGGTAAGGAAGGTCACGGACAGGAAAAGGCAGCACAAGAGCACCAACCAGGGCCGCCTTTATGCTGTTAAATGCCCCCTGACACGCCTCGTTCCACACAAAGCGTGCATTCTTCCTGGTGAGTTGGTGGAGCGGCGCGGCGAGGGTGGCAAAGTCCTCCACGAACCTCCTGTAGTAGGTACACAGGCCAAGGAAGCTCCTCACGTCCGCCACCGACGTCGGCACGGGCCAATCCACCACAACAGCCACCTTGTCAGGGTCTGTGCGCACGCCCCTTCTCCCTACAAAGTGCCCGAGAAAAGGCACCTCGTGTTGAAAGAACGTGCACTTCCTGGGGCTCAGCTTCAGATTTGCACCTCTCAGGCGGCACAGTACCTCCTCCAGCCGTCCGAGCTCCTCCTCAAACGTTCCCCCAAACACCAGGATGTCGTCGAGGTAAACCAGGGCGGACTTCCATTGCATCCCGTCCAGCACTTGCTCCATTAAGCACTCAAAACAGCTTGGGGTATTGCATGCACCAAAGGGCATTACCTGAAAGTGCCACAGGCCCTGCCCGAAGGAGAACGCCGTCTTCTTCTTATCTTCCTCGGCCATCTCCACCTGATGGTATCCAGATTTCAAATCCAAAGTAGACAGCTATTGCACACCAGCCCAAGGTGTCGTCAATCCTTGGCAAGGGATAAGAGTCTCTCACCGTTACTTCGTTCAGCGCCCGGTAGTCCACACAGAAGCGCTTTGTCCCGTCCTTCTTGTCCACCAGGACTACCGGCGACAACCACGGACTATTTGATCGTTCAATTATCCCTTGGGCTGCCATCTCGTCCACCATGCGCTGCATTTCATCACGTTTAGCTGGGGAGATGCGCCGAGGAGGCTGCTTTATCGGCGGATGGTCGGCTGTGCTAATGGAGTGCCTCACAAGCGAAGTATGGCCTAGGTCGTGGTCACCCCTACTGAACACGTCTGCATACTTGACCAGCAAACCCTCCATCTTACTCACTTGCGCTGGTGTTAGCTTTATAGCACTCCTAGCCGCCAGGTCTCTCAAGTGCGCAGGTAACGTATATCCACCGGCTCCCCCGCTACCCGCTCCTTCACCCTCAGCACTGATCACCGCTGCTCTGTCCTCCTGGGCTGCAGTAGCACTGCTTCCGCGTTTGTTCTCCTTAGATAGCAGGCAGTGTATTCCTGGTCCTTCCTTGGTGGGGGCACGCCCTGTTGCGGGACCCTTTTCTTGCTCAGCGGCGTACATCGGGAGCAGTGGCACCTCAACACCGTGCAGTTTCAAAACGCGCCTCCCAATATCCACACTCGCCGCGCTCTTAGCTAAGAAGACCAATCCCAGCAAGCAGGGCTCCTCCATGTTAGCGACATACACCGAAAGTTTTTGTGTCACACTTCCAACAGTAATTGTCGCTATCACAGGACCACGTAGGGCCACACTGTGTCCGGTGACTCCACATAACTGCTGTTGTGAAGTAGGGAGGTGCCGGAAGGCCACCATGTCCGCCCTAGCGAACGTCTTCTCAGCACTAGTGTCCACCACCAGGCGGCACAGACGGCCATCCACAGCGCCTGCCACCTGGACCACTGGTGAGGAGGAAGAGAAGCGGCAGCTTAAACGATGGGGCCCCCGGAGGATGATGGTTGAGCGTCGGGCCTCGTGCTTAGCCCGTTCACGTTTTCCCCCACTAGCATTACGTCCTTCAGCTGCCCACAGTTGATCCTGGTGTGGTCCTGCTGGCCACAATTTCCGCAACTGGGCGGAGGGGAGGAGGAAGTGGGCAATTCCTCTAGCGAGCGCGTCCTTCGTTCGGCCTTTCACTCGCTCCTCTTATGGCCCCGCTGCCTACACCTCCAGCAAAATCACCTGAACTCACCGGGATTGCCACTTTCCATTTGCTGTGGCTGTGCTTGCTGGGTCTGGATGCGCCCGGCACGAAGGTGGTGAGAGGTTGCAGCAGGCGTCACTGGCCCGCCAGTGGTGTGCAGAAAGGCCTCAAACTCCATAGCCTTCGCCAGTGCTGTATACACATCCACTGGATGCGCCTGCTTGACGTAAATTTGCACCTGCTGGCTCCCCAAAGCATCCACGAAGTGGTCGCGGGCCAGTACTGCCACCATCTCCTCTGAGGCACCAGAGTTTCCAAATCCTGGGCAAGCTGGGGCAGAGGCTCCCCTTGCTGGCGTGCCCGCCCCTTTAGGCGTGCCCTATACACCTCGGCCTGCAGTGAACTGCCAAACCGTCGCTGCAGCGCCTCAGCCACCCTTACGTAGGACGACCGCTGCCCTGGGGTAAGGTGGGTCAGGATCTCCAGCGCCGGGACACGGAGGCTGGCCACCAACTACATGGTCATGTCCTCAGCGTCCCAGCCCTGTCCTCGGGCCAGGAACTCGAACTGTGCCTGGTAAGCCTCCCAGGCCACCCTGCCATCAAACTCGGCAGGTTTTCTCATTCTGCGAGCCCCACCCACCGCTCGCGGAGAGCAGGCTGACTGAGCGCCGCAAACAGAGCTTGGTGGGGAAGGGTGGCGAGGAGGGGTGACAGTGCCGGCAGGGACTTGCCGCGTCGGGGTCGGGCACCATGGCAGGGCCGCCACACCGCTCTGCTGTCTGTAAATAGCGCCTTCCCAGGGCCTCGCCTCCCCAGGTTCTGACACGGCGTCCCTGTGGTCATGCTTCCCACCCAGGGAGCGCACAGGAAGCCCCTCTGCGCCAACAAACCGCTCCACATCTTATTGTTGGGTCGTCTGCCTTTCCACAGCCGCCCGTAACTCGTCCATTTCTGCCCTTACCTCTGTGAGCTGATGCGCCATCTCGTCACGGAGGCTCTCGCACTGTTCACGGGCTACCTGTTGTGACTCCTTTGCCGCCGCCAGCAGTCCAGTTCTCATAATTTCCCTCAGGTCCTGCGTCTGTGCACTCGTGCTCTGTCCCTGTGCTATCACTACTGCGAGCATGTCTTTGAGTTCATCCATTTCACTTTGTGCGCTCGCCAGCTGCACAGACTCGTCTTCACCTTGACCTTCCATCCCGTCCGACTCAACCCCAGACCGCTACGTGACTGTTCAACAACACTGAACAGCTAGTATTCCACTTTGTGACACCAATGTTACGGCACCCACCTTTTTTACTCACTTAGGTGGGTGTCACCATTCACGTCACCTCCTTACCTGGGACACTAAGGAGATGAATGCCTTCCTGGGTTCTTGTAGCGGCCCCGCCGTGGGGAGTCACCTTGATGTGGTGGCGGGACTTGAAGCGTGGTCGGCGGCGCCCGATCCTGCGGGGCCCTGTCCGTCTCTGTAGGGTTGAAGTCCGTCGGCCTCGTGGACCAAGCACTCCCCCTTCATCACTGGTAGAGGGAGCCTACCGGTGATGTTGCTCGTCCTTACCCGTCTACATCTAGGGAAGGACTAAGCCTCCCAGCGTGTTTGCCGTGCGTTGCGTCCTGTATACTCCCCGCGCTCCCTCATCTGGGAGTTGAGTCCACCGCAGGGCAGGAGGTAGTTCCCTGCGGTGGACAACACACTTCTTTGGTGGGGGAGTTGGGGTAAGACAGGTGGTCCAGTGTGGCCCCGCTGGATCAATCGGCTGGTCATGCGTTGGCTAGGGTCAAGCGGCTGCTGTCTGGTGGGCACCGCAACGGTCCCGCGGCTGCCACCTCACTCCAGGCAGTGGCTGCGTATACTTCCCCCACTACCCCTAGGGCTGTTGAGAGCCGTCGTGCCTCAACATACATCCCTCCCTTGTTGGGCTCCGTGGTGGGTGGGGGGGTGGGGAAGCGAATGCTTTCTTAATATTTATGGCATCTACACCACCACTTTCGCGACCAAAGCTCGCTCCCTGACGTCCGCTCGTCCCCGGCTTCTTCTTCTCGATCTTCCCTTATCGCCACGCTTGAGCCTTTCCGGGCCACGGGTGGTGCAACTGGGACCACTGTCCCCTCCGCTTCGAATTCTACAGATTCGAACCGAGAATTTTTAAATTATAAGCCAAGAAAACAAAGACGCGTTAACGCACAGAAGGGCTTTTCAGGCCCTCTCATTCAGACTCTACCAGGTACTTTCGAACCGGCATATTACGAACAATTCCTTGTCATCAAGTCTCTTGATGGGGTGTCTGTCATGGATCTGGACATATTTGACGTACATAGAGCACTCATTAAAGTTTGTGGACGCGAGCCTAAGGTCTCCTCCCAAAGGGATGGTAGTCTCCTAGTGGAGGTGTCGTCCCCGGAAGAGAGTGCTCGCCTCAGAGCGATCTCCTCTGTCCCTGGAACGCAGGTGGCGTGTACTCCACACGCTACCCTCAACCAGTGTAAGGGGGTCGTCTTTTCTCGTGACGTCATGCGCTACTCAACCGAAAAGCTTCTACAAGAACTGAGTGATCAGGGTGTTGTAGGAGTTGATCGCCTACAAAGGAAAGTTGATGGAGTTCTTGTTCCCACCCCTACCCTGTTTCTCACTTTCGACCGACTCAAACTGCCTGAAGTTGTCAAACTGGCGTGGCTCCGCCTCCCAGTAAAAGCATACATACCGTCCCCTAGGCGATGCTATCACTGTCAGGCATTCGGACATGTCAGTCGTTCCTGCCGTAGGTTGCAAGATGGCCTACCAGCGGTGTGCCCGTCCTGTGGTACAACGGATCACGATGGCACGACCTGCCCTGGTCCTGTCTCTTGCTTTAACTGCCACGGACCTCACCCAGCTTACTCAAAAGACTGCGACCGCTACAGATTTGAGAGGGAAGTACTCTCCATCAGGACCACGGAGAAAATTGATTTTGCCGAGGCAAAGCGTAGAGTCCTTACTACGCATATACGTCCAGGAGTGACTTATGCAAATATGCTGTCCTCTCTTACTGGTAGACGTCAGCTACACAAACCGACTGCTACAGGACACCAAGTGGCTAAGCCACAAAATGCTTCACACAAAAATGCTGTTACTCCTGCTGCTCTGCCCTCTACATCCATGGAGGTGTCAGAGGAACTCACTCAGACCCCTACTGCTACGCCATCACACCATAAGCGTAGCAGAAGTGAAGACTCCATCGAGGAGGTGCCCCTTCCTAAGGAGGCACGATCCTCTACACCCTCTGGTGGGCCTCGAAGGCCCCCACCAGTGTCGGCTCCGTCCGTCACTTTTACCCCAGTGTCGGCTTCGGCCGTCACTCCCTCCCCGGTGTCGGCTCCGGCCGTCACTCCCACCCCGGTGTCGGCTCCGGCCGTCACTCCCACCCCGGTGTCGGCTCCGGCCGTCACTTCTACCCCGGTGTCGGCTCCGGCCGTCACTTCTACCCCGGTGTCGGCTCCGACCGTCACTCCCACCCCGGTGTCGGCTACGGCCGTCACTCCCACCCCGGTGTCGGCTCCGGCCGTCACTCCTACCCCGGTGTCGGCTCCGGCCGTCACTCCCACCCCGGTGTCGGCTCCGGCCGTCACTCCCACCCCGCTGTCGGCCCCGACCGTTTTGACTTTGACCAACACTCCTGCCCCGGTGACGGCTCTGGCCGTTACTCCCGCCCCTGTGTCGGCTACGGCCGTTACTCCCGCCTTGGTGTCGGCTCCGGCCGTCACTCCTACCCCGTTGTCGGCTCACGCCGTCATCACTGCTCCTGCTGCTGTGGCCACCTCACTGGCCACTGGGCTAGGAAAGACTGCAAGGCGATTGTCCACTGCCTCCACTGCTCTAGCCACTGCCATTAGGCAGGGTAAGAGCAAGAAGGATACTGGTGTTGGGAGGGTCTCCTCTAGGGGCCTCCCCACGCACCGTTAATTTTAATATTTTTAATATTTTACAGTGGAACCTTCGTGGGTTGAGAGGAAATTGGGAGGAGCTCAGTCTACTCCTGCGAAGACACCAGCCGGTCTGTGTCTGTCTGCAGGAGACTATGATTGGTTCGTCCTCCCATCCTACACCCAGGGGTTACTCTGGCTTTTACTCTCCTCATGATCGCGCGCAAGGCCATCATGGTGGAACAGCAATTTTTTTAGATAACTCACGCGGCATTGCTTTTACCTCTTTTAATATTGTCTCCCCCCTGCAGCTGGTGGCTGTCCAGCTCCACCTCAGGAGAACATACACTGTCTGCTCTTTATACCTCCCTCCCAATACTCCAGTAGACAGAGAGGACTTCGTTTCCCTAGTCCAGCAATTGCCTTCCCCGTTTATTCTTTTAGGAGATTTTAATGGTCGGCACACCCTGTGGGGAGATGCACTTATCAACCACAGGGGAGCAATGATTGCCACTGTGGTTGAAGCCTTAGATCTAGGTATTTTTAACACCGGTGACCATACACACTACCACATCCAGACAGACACCACCTCGGCTCTAGATTTATCATTGTGTTCTCCTGACACCCTACTTGACTTCACATGGAGCGTCACAGGAGATCTTTGTGGGAGTGACCACTACCCTATACTCCTGTCTTCTCCCGACGTCCTCCCCTTACCCCGTGTCCCCCGCTGGCGGCTAGACCGCGCTGACTGGGGACTTTTTAAACAACTTGCCATAGTTGACTGCGAGGTTGATGAGTTTTTAGACATAGACAGCGCTGTCGAGTATTTTACATCTATACTCCAGCGAGCTGGTGAGCTTTCCATCCCTCAGACCACAGGGGTTTACCAAGCGCCGACCGGTCCCCTGGTGGTCTGATGAGTGTAGACAGGCAGTGACTGAGCGTCGTCGAGCTTTTGGTAGGTACCGTCGACATAAAACCGAATTTTTCCGGGGACAATACAGACTGGCTAGAGCTAAGGCTCGCCGAGTCCTCAAGGATGCTCGCCGTAAGTCCCTTGCATCTTTTGTCTCCACATTGAACGTGCAGACACCTATGTCGCAGGTATTCAAGCGCGTGCGGAAGATAGCAGGAAAGTTCTCTCCAGGCTCGCCTCCGGTCCTCCATGTCAACGGGGATAAGGTATCTAACAGCCAGGCGGTAGCCAACACACTCGCTGAGACTTTTTCTATGGTGTCCAGCCGGGCCTCGAGATCTCCAGCAGTGCGTCGCCAGTTTGAGGCAGACGAGGCTCGCCAACTAGACTTTTCATCTCGTGGGGGTGAAAACTACAATGTCCCTTACTCTCCACCGGAACTGCGTTCAGCTTTATCTTCCTGTAAGGACTCTTCCCCAGGGGCGGATAACATTACATATTCAATGATCCGTCACCTAAATTCTGGATCACTGTCCTTCCTCCTAGGATTATTTAATAGGATGTGGAGTGACGGATACGTACCACCCTCCTGGAAGTCTGCTATAGTCATACCAATCCCCAAGCCTGGAAAGGACGCCTCACTCCCCCTTAGCTATCGACCCATTGCCCTTACCGTTTGCATGATTAAAATTTTCGAGAAGATGATTAACACTCGTCTAGTCTGGTTCCTTGAGAAGGGTGGCCATCTTTCGGCAGTACAGTGTGGTTTTCGTCGATCTCGCTCTACTCTAGACGCTCTTCTGCGATTAGAAAAAACTATCTGCCAAGCTTTTGCTTGCAGGCAGCGGGTTGTGAGCGTCTTTTTCGACCTTGAAAAGGCATACGACACCACCTGGAGGTATGGCATTCTACGAGCTCTCCATACGGTTGGACTCAGGGGTCACCTCCCTCTGTTCCTCCGGTCTTTTTTACAGGACCGTACTTTTAGGGTGAGGGTGGGCACTGCTCTTTCTAGCTCTTTTGAGCAAGAAGAAGGAGTCCCACAAGGTAGTGTCCTCAGTGTCACTCTATTCAGCGTTGCCATCAATAGCATCACCGAGTGCGTCCACCGGGACTTTCGATGCACGCTATACGCGGATGACTTTTCCCTCTCCTACGCTTCCACTCGTCTCGATGTGGCCGAGCGACACATCCAGTTGGCTCTTGGCCGGGTCACCCGTTGGGCCGATAGTCATGGTTTTAACTTTTCCCCCACAAAGACGGTTGCTATGCTTTTCTCTCGAAGCAGAGGTGATTTTAGGGATCCAGACCTATACCTCTATGGCAGGAGACTGCCAGTAGTTGAAACGACTCGATTCTTGGGCTTAATATTTGACAGACGCCTTACATGGTTGCCACACCTGCGGGACCTGAAAGCGGCTTGCCAGCGACGGATGTCCTTGCTCCGTTTTCTTTCCCATGTGTCTTGGGGAGCTGACCGCACCATTCTCCTCCGTTTATATCACTGTTTCGTTCTGTCCAAGTTAGATTACGGTTCCCAAGTCTACGCCTCAGCCACATCCCCTCGCCTTCGTACTCTCGACTCTGTACATCACGGTGGAATCAGACTGGCGACGGGCGCCTTTCGGTCTTGTCCAATCCCCAGTCTACTCGTAGATGCAGGAGTGTTACCCCTCGACCTTCACCGTCAGACTCAGATGGCACGTTTGTGGTTCAGATGCCAAAGTCTCTATGGTGATCCCACTTACAGTGCTGTGACGGACACTTCACGGGACGCCACTTACACCCAGCACCCGCACTTCCCAAAGCCTTTTGGCTTTCGGGCTCGTGGCGTGATTGAAGAGTTGTCCCTTCCTCGCCCTGCCATAGCTGTCCCACGATTATTGCCTGTCCCGCCGTGGAGGCGGCTGGCAGTATCGTATTGCCGTTACATGCCGGCTAACAAGAGTGCTATGTCGGAGCATGCTGCGAGGACTTTGTTCACCGATCATGCCTCCGTACATGAGGGTTGCACGCCCATTTTTACTGACGGCTCCAAATCCGATGCAGGCGTCGGATTTGGAGCGGTCTTCCCTGATTTTACCCGGTGCGGCAGTCTACCCCCCTGTACATCAATTTTTACCGCAGAGCTGTGGGCCATTTTAGTAGCGATAAAATCTCTTTTTACCTTGAATGTTGGAGGTTTTGTTATTTTTTCCGACTCCAGAGCAGCTTTGTCAGCCCTTGAGGATTTTAATAACGTACATCCAATAGTCTCAGAAATTTTCAACTGGCTCGTACTAGCAGCCCGTCGTGGGCACAGAATTACTTTTTGTTGGGTACCAGCCCATGTCTCTGTTAAAGGGAACGAGAAGGCAGATGAGCTAGCTAAGACTGGCGCCTCACGTCAAGTCACTACCTGCCCCGTCCCTCACAGAGACCTGTTTCCCACAATTCGAGCTGCTATTGTTCTAGTTTGGCAAGAGAGATGGAATGCCAATAGAGCTACCTCCAAGATGGGTGCAATTACCGCAAGGGCTGTGAGCCCCTGGTCTTATGCGCACGTCCGAGGCCGCTGCCGTGAGACAGCATTGGCCCGTCTACGGACGGGCCATACCCGCCTCACCCATGGTTTCCTCATGTCCCGGGGAGTTGAGCCCTATTGTGATGATTGCTTAGTTCCCCTGACTGTGCGGCACTTGCTGGTCGAGTGCCCCAGTCTGAGGGAACTGCGAGAGCAGTACCTCGCCCAGTGTCGGAGCAGAGATGGGAGTTTCTCTCTCTCTCTGGTGCTGGGGGAGGAGGCACTCTCCCCGGGACATGAAGTGTTAAAATTCCTACAGGAAAGTGGCTTTCTCCACCTCCTGTAGATTTATTTTTCTTTTTAAGTAGTATTTATGTAGCTTTTTAATTTTTAGTTTTTTAAGTACGGTGCCAAATGACCTCGATGTTGCGGCACCATGATCTATTGTCACCAATCAATCAATCAATCAATCCTGCTGCTCTGCCCTCTACATCCATGGAGGTGTCAGAGGATCTCACTCAGACCCCTACTGCTACGCCATCACACCATAAGCGTAGCAGAAGTGAAGACTCCATCGAGGAGGTGCCCCTTCCTAAGGAGGCACGATCCTCTACACCCTCTGGTGGGCCTCGAAGGCCCCCACCAGTGTCGGCTCCGTCCGTCACTTTTACCCCAGTGTCGGCTTCGGCCGTCACTCCCTCCCCGGTGTCGGCTCCGGCCGTCACTCCCACCCCGGTGTCGGCTCCGGCCGTCACTCCCACCCCGGTGTCGGCTCCGGCCGTCACTCCTACCCCGGTGTCGGCTCCGGCCGTCACTTCTACCCCGGTGTCGGCTCCGGCCGTCACTTCTACCCCGGTGTCGGCTCCGACCGTCACTCCCACCCCGGTGTCGGCTCCGGCCGTCACTCCCACCCCGGTGTCGGCTCCGGCCGTCACTCCCACCCCGGTGTCGGCTCCGGCCGTCACTCCCACCCCGGTGTCGGCTCCGCCGTCACTCCCACCCCGTGTGTTGACTTTGACCAACACTCCTGCCCCGGTGACGGCTCTGGCCGTTACTCCCGCCCCTGTGTCGGCTACGGCCGTTACTCCCGCCTTGGTGTCGGCTCCGGCCGTCACTCCTACCCCGTTGTCGGCTCACGCCGTCATCACTGCTCCTGCTGCTGTGGCCACCTCACTGGCCACTGGGCTAGGAAAGACTGCAAGGCGATTGTCCACTGCCTCCACTGCTCTAGCCACTGCCATTAGGCAGGGTAAGAGCAAGAAGGATACTGGTGTTGGGAGGGTCTCCTCTAGGGGCCTCCCCACGCACCGTTAATTTTAATATTTTTAATATTTTACAGTGGAACCTTCGTGGGTTGAGAGGAAATTGGGAGGAGCTCAGTCTACTCCTGCGAAGACACCAGCCGGTCTGTGTCTGTCTGCAGGAGACTATGATTGGTTCGTCCTCCCATCCTACACCCAGGGGTTACTCTGGCTTTTACTCTCCTCATGATCGCGCGCAAGGCCATCATGGTGGAACAGCAATTTTTTTAGATAACTCACGCGGCATTGCTTTTACCTCTTTTAATATTGTCTCCCCCCTGCAGCTGGTGGCTGTCCAGCTCCACCTCAGGAGAACATACACTGTCTGCTCTTTATACCTCCCTCCCAATACTCCAGTAGACAGAGAGGACTTCGTTTCCCTAGTCCAGCAATTGCCTTCCCCGTTTATTCTTTTAGGAGATTTTAATGGTCGGCACACCCTGTGGGGAGATACACTTATCAACCACAGGGGAGCAATGATTGCCACTGTGGTTGAAGCCTTAGATCTAGGTATTTTTAACACCGGTGACCATACACACTACCACATCCAGACAGACACCACCTCGGCTCTAGATTTATCATTGTGTTCTCCTGACACCCTACTTGACTTCACATGGAGCGTCACAGGAGATCTTTGTGGGAGTGACCACTACCCTATACTCCTGTCTTCTCCCGACGTCCTCCCCTTACCCCGTGTCCCCCGCTGGCGGCTAGACCGCGCTGACTGGGGACTTTTTAAACAACTTGCCATAGTTGACTGCGAGGTTGATGAGTTTTTAGACATAGACAGCGCTGTCGAGTATTTTACATCTATACTCCAGCGAGCTGGTGAGCTTTCCATCCCTCAGACCACAGGGTTTACCAAGCGCCGACCGGTCCCCTGGTGGTCTGATGAGTGTAGACAGGCAGTGACTGAGCGTCGTCGAGCTTTTGGTAGGTACCGTCGACATAAAACCGAATTTTTCCGGGGACAATACAGACTGGCTAGAGCTAAGGCTCGCCGAGTCCTCAAGGATGCTCGCCGTAAGTCC
The DNA here is from genome assembly GCA_029783475.1 of Metacarcinus magister. NCBI lineage: Eukaryota > Metazoa > Arthropoda > Malacostraca > Decapoda > Cancridae > Metacarcinus > Metacarcinus magister. The sequence goes on along the minus strand of JAPQNM010002087.1, from coordinate 26,356 downwards.
CTTGCATCTTTTGTCTCCACATTGAACGTGCAGACACCTATGTCGCAGGTATTCAAGCGCGTGCGGAAGATAGCAGGAAAGTTCTCTCCAGGCTCGCCTCCGGTCCTCCATGTCAACGGGGATAAGGTATCTAACAGCCAGGCGGTAGCCAACACACTCGCTGAGACTTTTTCTATGGTGTCCAGCCGGGCCTCGAGATCTCCAGCAGTGCGTCGCCAGTTTGAGGCAGACGAGGCTCGCCAACTAGACTTTTCATCTCGTGGGGGTGAAAACTACAATGTCCCTTACTCTCCACCGGAACTGCGTTCAGCTTTATCTTCCTGTAAGGACTCTTCCCCAGGGGCGGATAACATTACATATTCAATGATCCGTCACCTAAATTCTGGATCACTGTCCTTCCTCCTAGGATTATTTAATAGGATGTGGAGTGACGGATACGTACCACCCTCCTGGAAGTCTGCTATAGTCATACCAATCCCCAAGCCTGGAAAGGACGCCTCACTCCCCCTTAGCTATCGACCCATTGCCCTTACCGTTTGCATGATTAAAATTTTCGAGAAGATGATTAACACTCGTCTAGTCTGGTTCCTTGAGAAGGGTGGCCATCTTTCGGCAGTACAGTGTGGTTTTCGTCGATCTCGCTCTACTCTAGACGCTCTTCTGCGATTAGAAAAAACTATCTGCCAAGCTTTTGCTTGCAGGCAGCGGGTTGTGAGCGTCTTTTTCGACCTTGAAAAGGCATACGACACCACCTGGAGGTATGGCATTCTACGAGCTCTCCATACGGTTGGACTCAGGGGTCACCTCCCTCTGTTCCTCCGGTCTTTTTTACAGGACCGTACTTTTAGGGTGAGGGTGGGCACTGCTCTTTCTAGCTCTTTTGAGCAAGAAGAAGGAGTCCCACAAGGTAGTGTCCTCAGTGTCACTCTATTCAGCGTTGCCATCAATAGCATCACCGAGTGCGTCCACCGGGACTTTCGATGCACGCTATACGCGGATGACTTTTCCCTCTCCTACGCTTCCACTCGTCTCGATGTGGCCGAGCGACACATCCAGTTGGCTCTTGGCCGGGTCACCCGTTGGGCCGATAGTCATGGTTTTAACTTTTCCCCCACAAAGACGGTTGCTATGCTTTTCTCTCGAAGCAGAGGTGATTTTAGGGATCCAGACCTATACCTCTATGGCAGGAGACTGCCAGTAGTTGAAACGACTCGATTCTTGGGCTTAATATTTGACAGACGCCTTACATGGTTGCCACACCTGCGGGACCTGAAAGCGGCTTGCCAGCGACGGATGTCCTTGCTCCGTTTTCTTTCCCATGTGTCTTGGGGAGCTGACCGCACCATTCTCCTCCGTTTATATCACTGTTTCGTTCTGTCCAAGTTAGATTACGGTTCCCAAGTCTACGCCTCAGCCACATCCCCTCGCCTTCGTACTCTCGACTCTGTACATCACGGTGGAATCAGACTGGCGACGGGCGCCTTTCGGTCTTGTCCAATCCCCAGTCTACTCGTAGATGCAGGAGTGTTACCCCTCGACCTTCACCGTCAGACTCAGATGGCACGTTTGTGGTTCAGATGCCAAAGTCTCTATGGTGATCCCACTTACAGTGCTGTGACGGACACTTCACGGGACGCCACTTACACCCAGCACCCGCACTTCCCAAAGCCTTTTGGCTTTCGGGCTCGTGGCGTGATTGAAGAGTTGTCCCTTCCTCGCCCTGCCATAGCTGTCCCACGATTATTGCCTGTCCCGCCGTGGAGGCGGCTGGCAGTATCGTATTGCCGTTACATGCCGGCTAACAAGAGTGCTATGTCGGAGCATGCTGCGAGGACTTTGTTCACCGATCATGCCTCCGTACATGAGGGTTGCACGCCCATTTTTACTGACGGCTCCAAATCCGATGCAGGCGTCGGATTTGGAGCGGTCTTCCCTGATTTTACCCGGTGCGGCAGTCTACCCCCCTGTACATCAATTTTTACCGCAGAGCTGTGGGCCATTTTAGTAGCGATAAAATCTCTTTTTACCTTGAATGTTGGAGGTTTTGTTATTTTTTCCGACTCCAGAGCAGCTTTGTCAGCCCTTGAGGATTTTAATAACGTACATCCAATAGTCTCAGAAATTTTCAACTGGCTCGTACTAGCAGCCCGTCGTGGGCACAGAATTACTTTTTGTTGGGTACCAGCCCATGTCTCTGTTAAAGGGAACGAGAAGGCAGATGAGCTAGCTAAGACTGGCGCCTCACGTCAAGTCACTACCTGCCCCGTCCCTCACAGAGACCTGTTTCCCACAATTCGAGCTGCTATTGTTCTAGTTTGGCAAGAGAGATGGAATGCCAATAGAGCTACCTCCAAGATGGGTGCAATTACCGCAAGGGCTGTGAGCCCCTGGTCTTATGCGCACGTCCGAGGCCGCTGCCGTGAGACAGCATTGGCCCGTCTACGGACGGGCCATACCCGCCTCACCCATGGTTTCCTCATGTCCCGGGGAGTTGAGCCCTATTGTGATGATTGCTTAGTTCCCCTGACTGTGCGGCACTTGCTGGTCGAGTGCCCCAGTCTGAGGGAACTGCGAGAGCAGTACCTCGCCCAGTGTCGGAGCAGAGATGGGAGTTTCTCTCTCTCTCTGGTGCTGGGGGAGGAGGCACTCTCCCCGGGACATGAAGTATTAAAATTCCTACAGGAAAGTGGCTTTCTCCACCTCCTGTAGATTTATTTTTCTTTTTAAGTAGTATTTATGTAGCTTTTTAATTTTTAGTTTTTTAAGTACGGTGCCAAATGACCTCGATGTTGCGGCACCATGATGAATTGTCACCAATCAATCAATCAATCTTGTAGCGGGGGTCAGCGGGACAGAGAGGTTAGTCAAACACGAAGAACTCGTTTCATTTCCTTGTGTATTAATACTAGCCCGCTTACAGGGTACAGCACGACAGCACTGTCTCAACACTCGAGAGTACAGCTGTAGGGTGCTGAGGTATTATTATATATATATATATATATATATATATATATATATATATATATATATATATATATATATATATATGTCATTGTTATACTTTTGTATTTGGCGCGCTCCATATTATATAATCTTGTGACGTGGCAAGACCACGTCGACACCCCTGACGGACCCCTTAGTTCCCCGCGAAACGGAGGGCCCCAGGCGTCATCTCCCAGAAGCCGCCAAGACAGAGAGCCCCAAGCATTCCCACGGGACGGTCGCACCTATTTTGTCAATTCTCTGTTCAGTTTTGTTTATCTAAGAATAAACCCACGTCACGTTCTCCGAGACTTTATTTAACCACCGCTACGCTACCATCCAACCTTCCTACAAATGGTGGATCAGCGTGGGGATAAGCAAGCTGGACAGAGAGGAAATAAGAAGAAAAGTTTTGGCGCGTCTACCGCATCTGTATCAAAGGACGCCATCATGCAAGCCATGGTCTCTGCAATGCAAAACACCAACAAGTTTTTTTTTTTTACCTGCCCTGCCCCGAACTCATCTACATCTATTATGGACAAGTCTATTCTACCCTGGATATTTGATACTGCTGCTTCATCCACGGTTTGTCTGTTGCTACTCCACCTGCTCCACTTACTACTCCACCCACGCGATCATGCTTTGTTGACGACACCACCCTCACGCCCGCGGAAATACCAGCATCTTCTGGCCCAGCAACACACACGTGGCCATCTATTATTGACGAGGGACTCCACTTGCTCCAAATCCACCGGATTCCACTTCCATGGAGGAATTCACATCACTCCATCCATGAGGTCATGTTTTATTTTGACGCCCAACGCTCGCCGCCTTCACGCCCACGGACGGGACCCACTTCCACCTACGCTGGAGTCCAAGAGGACTCCACCGGACTCCATTTCACGTCCAATCCTCTAAAAAGGACTCACTTGAGTATTTTTTATATTTTTTCTGTTCTCTGAGGCTGTGAAATGCATTTTATTAAATTTTTTACCTCAGAGTTAAGTTTCTTATTCAAGTATTTTATTATTTTTTTTCCAGAAAATAAGTTTCTTTCTCTATGTGCATTGTTTTCCGCCATGTTTTTCTTTCCCTTTCTCCCTCACGCCATCATCTTGAAATTGCCGCGCGCTTTTTGAATTTCTCCTCTACCCTCTCCCTTGTTATTGTGTTTATTAGGTGGCCATTTTGAATTTTGATTTTGATCTTGAAAATGATCTTGTTCTTGTTTACATAGCGGCCATTTTGAAAATTATTTGAAAATTACTTGGGCCTCAATACTTGTACTAAATTTTTTCTGTGACTTTATTTTTTATTTACAGTGAAACCTTTATTTTTGTTTAACTTTTCTATAGAGCGTACATACATACATGTTTGTACATTGTACTAATTTTACAATATATTGCAGCAACTGAAGCAACGCTCAGACCCTATTGAACATTTCTGTACATGACCTGTGCTGCAGTTACGTACCGGACGAGTCTATTATATTTTTGTGAGTTCTTACTGATTTTTAGCGGGTTCTGAATTACTTATTTCTTGTTGCATTCGTCATACACATTGTATACTGAGTATTTACGGTGTTCCAATTACACCATGTTATTGTTTCTGATATGAACTGAGTATTGTTTCTGACTTGAACTGAGTATTTTACGTTGTTAAATCCACCCTGTCTTATCGCCTCCGGGTTTGATTTATTATACGATGTTAAATCCACCCTGTCCTATCACCCCCGGGTTTGATTTATTATACGGTGTTAAATCCACCCTATCTTATATGCCTCCGGGCCACTCAGTTGTTTTACAGTGTTAACTCCACCCTGTCTTATATGCCTCCGGGCCACTCAGTTGTTTTATACAGTGTTAACTCCACCCTGTCTTATATGCCTCCGGGCCACTCAGTTGTTTTACAGTCTTAACTCCACCCTGTCTTATATGCCTCCGGGCCACTCAGTTGTTTTACGGTGTTAACTCCACCCTGTCTTATATGCCTCCGGGCCACTCAGTTGTTTTACGGTGTTAACTCCACCCTGTCTTATATGCCTCCGGGCCACTCAGTTGTTTTACAGTCTTAACTCCACCCTGTCTTATAAGCCTCCGGGCCACTCAGTTATTTGACGGTGTTCCACACACATATTATATGACTCAGTTACGACTCAGCTATTTGACAGTGTTCCACACACCTTATTATTGCATCTGCCTCCAGGGTATACTGCTTTATTTATTTATAGTGTGTTTCATCAACACTTTATATTATTATTTCTACTGCCCCAGGATATGTTTGACTTATTTCACGTTATAGTGTGTTCCATCTACACTGTTGGTTCCAGTTAGTGCCTTCACCTAATATATATTATTTGTCTTTGCTCCCTAAGTGCATATTATTTCATATATTTGTCTTTGCTCCCTAAGTGCATATTACTTCATATATTTGTCTTTGCTGCCTAAGTGCATATATTCGTCTTTTTGGCTCAGTTACGCCAATTCATTTATATTTATATCTATATTCCTGCCATATATTCAATTTCAATATTGTGTGTTTATTGTGTGTTGCCAATTGTCTTAGTATTTTTTACTATTGTTGCTTTCGAAGTAGAAAATTGTAGTGTATTTCATATTTTCTTAGTTCATATTTTCTTTTTGCATTTAAATAAATGTTTTTTATTAGTGCCGCCCATGTTTTATGTATTTCTTTTCATTTTTGATGGCTCAGTTTCCTGCACCGTAATGTCACCATCCACGGGTCACCATCCACGGCGTTTCACCCGGTGTTTTTCGAAATGGGGACATTTCGTTGGTGGTGGCCGAGCAGTGTAGGGAGCTGAGGTATTATTATTATTATTATTATTATTATTATTATTATATATATATATATATATATATATATATATAATATATATATATATATATATATATATATATATATATATATATTATATATATATATATATATATATATATATATATATATATATATATATATATATATATCATTGTTATACCTTTGTATTTGGCGGGCTCCATATTATATAATCTTGTGACGTACCAACACCGCGTCGACACTCCTGACGGGCCCCTCAGTTCCCCGCGAAACGGAGGGCCCCAGGCGTCATCTCCCAGAAGCCCGCCAAGACAGAGAGCCCTAAGCATTCCCACGGGACGGTCGCACTATTTTGTCATTCCTCTGTTCAGTTTTTGTTTATCTAAGAATAAACCCACGTCACGTTCTCCGAGCTTTTGTTTAACCACCGCTACGCTACCATCCGACCTCCTACACAGCACAAGACGACCGCGCACACAACAGCACACGGCGACAGCACAGTGCACGAGTACTCTCTTGTCTCAACACTCGAGAGTACAGCACAAGACGACCGCACACAACAGCACAAGCCGACAGCACAGTGCACGACAGTACTCGCTTGTCTCTGGTTTTCCCCTGCTTACTTCCTCCCTATGTTTCTGTGTTGGCTCTCTCACTCCTGGCCTTCTTCTGCCAACCAATCACATTTCCTAAACACACCCTACCACGACTGCGTATCGCTGAAAACACAGATACGTAGGTCACCTTATCTTGACACCTGTCAACGCTCACACAGACCCCTACATCCCACAGGGAGCCCCAGTGACGCCGCCGCCCCCTGCCTCCACACAACTACACTTACAATAACTGCAGCACCACAACAATTTGTTTTGAATGAATGATTGTATGTATTATGTGTCTGGCGTGAGTGTCATCTATTCCCCATGTTTATTTCAAATACGTATTCGTACGTACCTTCCCACACTGTATGTATGTACCATTTTTTGTCCCTCACCTCCCCTGACTAATGACTTTAGTTTTTGCCTTAGGTTCAGGCTCCAAAGTATGAAAGTGTGTGCATGATGCGTGACTGAAATTGTATGAATGTATGTTTTGATTTCTATGAATAAAAATATAAAATGAATAAAACAAATAAATAAAATAAAATAAACAAATAAATAAATAAATAAACAAATAAAAATTAAATAAATTATAATTAATGAAATAAGTAGAAGAAATATAAATTTCAATTTAAAACCTAAATAGCCTAAAAGCCTATGCCATGGCTGAAAAAAAGGGCTACACACACACACACACACACAATCATACACACACACACACACACACACACACACACACACATACACACACACACACACACATACACACACACACACACACACACACACCGGGGCTGGATTCACTCACCGACCAGCCTTCGTCTTACACAGGTTGGTAAAAAAGTGTTAAATCAGTGCAACCTAGAAGCAGGCTTACGGTTTTGCCGTGGTGATATATATATATATATATATATATATATATATATATATATATATATATATATATATATATATATATATATATACATACATACATACATACATACATACATACATACATACATACATACATACATACATACATACATACATACATACATACATACATACATACATACATACATATATATATATATATATATATATATATATATATATATATATATAAATATATATATATATATATATATATATATATATATATAAATATATATATATATATATATATATATATATATATATATATATATATATATACTTAAGTTATAGAGAGAGGGCTAGAAGTACTCACTCACCCTTTTAAGGGAAATTGGGCATTAATGTCTAATTACCAACCCGTCAGTCTGACTTAAATTGTAGGTAAATTACTAGTCTATTATTACAAATAAGATTAGAGAGCATTTGGAAAAATTTAGTTTAATAAATGATTCACAACATAGGTTCAGCAAGGGTAGGTCATGTCTCACTAACTTATTAACTTTTTATAGGAATGTTTATGAGGCAGTAGATAATGATGCGAATTACGATACTATATACCTTGACTTCAGTAAAGCATTTGATAAGGTTCCACATGATAAACTACTAAGTAAAGTTAGAGCGCTTGGGATTGCAGCTGTGGCAATTGTTTTGGTACTGTGCAGGCTATCTATGTTTACTTTTCCAGGTCAACTCTTCGGTGGGAAAAATTGAAAAGCTCTCTTGGTATGACAGTGAAGTCAGAGTCAGAAACACGCTGGAGTGCAAGAGTAGAAGCAGTTAGACCAATACATGATCAACTCAAGCAATTAGTAGAACTATTGGAAAATAATACTGATGATCAGAATGCAACAACTGAAACAAGAACTCAGATACTACATCGGATTTTAACATTTGAATTTTTGGTTCTTCTTTGTTTCTGGAATGTTGTACTCGCCATGATTGATTGCTCGGGTTCAGAAAAAGGCTGCAAAACCACACAATTATCTTCCATGTTGCTGCAAAAGATATTAAGGCCTTACAAGAATATTTTCTAGAAAACAGAGATGCTATCAGCAAGAATCCACTAGAAGAAGCAAAGGAACTGTGCCATGATTGTGATATCACAGTTGATAGACGGCGGAGGAAGAAGAAGTTGATGCCAGGGGAAACAGATGAGGATGAAGGGCTCAAAGTAGGAAGAGAAATGTTGCGACTGATAAAAAACATTATTGACAAAACGCACACACAGATGGGGGACAGATTCAATAATCTGAACAGACTGGATTCCAAGTTTGGCTTCCTCTTGGACATAAAGGGGCTTTTGTCCACAACTAATGAAAATAACTTGAATCAGAGATGTACTGATCTGGGAAACTTTTATGATACAGACTTGGATGGTTCAGAAATATTCAATTAAATTATGGACTGCCGAATGCTACTCAAGACAAGGGCTAATGTTACAATTTCAACTCCAGAAGACCTCCTTTGCTTCATTGCCCAATATGGGGATGATGGTGTATTCCCAAATCTTAGAATTGGTCTTCAGATCTTGTTGACTATTGCAATGTCCATAGCCAGTTGTGAAAGGTCCTTTGGTAAATTAAAGCTTATCCTTTCTTACCTTCGTGCATACATGGGACAAGAATGATTGTCGTCTTTGGCACTACTAAGTGTGGAACGGGAAGTAACAGACAGTGTAAATTTTGACAAAGTAATTGATCAATTTGCGGAAGTCACGGCAAGGAAGATTTGTCTTTAAATTTAGTCAATTAAAGACTAAAGTATGCTTGGTCAATCTATTTTTTTTAAGCAGTTATTTGTTTTAACTTTTACTTCAGTTCAAAAACATTCAAAATAGTTTATAATATTATAGTTTTTATTTTTATTTACTAAAAACAAGTTACGTTTAATTTCATTAGAGTATTTTCATTCTTGAGTCTGTACTTGAGTAAAATGTGTACAAATATGAAATAAACTAACTATAACAAACAAAAGTAGTTTTGGATATCCATTTATTCAAATTTATTCATAATTGTCTATATTTTACAAATAAATTATATTTTGGCTACAAATGTATTGGATATATTCTACATACATAACTAAAGAGATTGCTAGTATAATTTAATTAATAATTAATAACTTGTGCATAAATACATATTTGGTGATTTAAATATTTAAATTAGGCTGTTGGGTGAGCAAAAACCTCTCACAATTTGCCTTAAAAACTACTATGAAATAGCTAGTTTTTTTTGGGGGGGGTCTTACAGCGCCCCCCTAAACCCCACAGCTGATTAGGCTCGGCACGTTTGCCTTATCCATGGTTGTGGAGAGGAAGACGTGCGATATTATCCCATAGAGGTGGCACGGAGGGCATTGTTGAGTGTGTTGTCCCAGGTAGAGTGGCACGTTCGTGAGATGAGTCTTTTTGCCATGGAGAGAGGCAGCGGGAGAGGAGTGATGTTAACCTTGGTTAGGGCCATCTTAGCAGCAGCATCAGCTATCTCATTCCCTTTGATATTTCTATGTGAAGGCACCCATTGAAGGGTTACTTCCCATCCTTGTGTAGTGAGGTTGATGAGGGCCTGTTGTATACTGTGTACTAAATTTGTTGATGTTAACGGTTGGCGGGAGAGGAGGAGATGCAGCGACGAACGTGAGTCTGTATATATGACCGTCTGGCAGCTGGTGTAGGTGATGTGTAGATATACGAGAGCTTGACTGATGACAAGTGTTTTCACTAAGGAAGACAAAAACATAGTTCCGGTTTGCGAGCAAATATTTAGTGAGGAAAGCGAAAAGCTAATAGATGTTGAAGTAACTAGGGAATTAGTGGTAGTGGTATGTGTTATCCACCTTCTGATGTGCTTTCCACCTCCCTCCTGTGAGTGGAAGTGCGTTAATGTGTTATTTCTTTCCTCTCTCCCCTTCTTGGGATTTTGCTTATGCCGTGCAGGCTGTGGTGCCACAACTTGTAGTGGCCCAAAAGTGCAAGTTGCAGATGAGTAAGTGGGTAAGATCCTGTTGAGTTGACCTGTCCTTTGGAGGAAGGTCCTGGTGTGCTTGAATAATTTGAAGGCCAGGCCAGGGTCTTGAGTGATGTGAGCGCGTGGTATTAATGAGCTGAGTCATAATAACCACAAAAACCACATAATCCAATGACAGGCAATGTATCTAAATCAAGATCCTCTAAAAGATTAATTTGTTCTAATGCAAAAACTAAATACGGCTTCACCTCAGTTGAATATGTAATAATTTTGATAGTAGGATGCACTTCATTAGAAGTGCAATTAACATGCTCACATAAATGGTCATTAGGTATTATAATCAAATCATAATTAGTAAGTAACTGAGGCATCTCAGTAATTATGGTATTTATGTTTGAAACATTGCATGTGAGTTTAGTATAATTCATCTTTACTTAACACTTTGGACAGTAAAGAACCGTATTGTTTACTCCGATGTTTTTTAGAAGCCACTTTAATGTTATTAATTCTTCCACAGAGTATAGGTAAGAGCACCTAAGAAATTGAGTGTGTTGATGCGGACAAGGATTAAAATCATATGGGAGGAGTAGCACTATATCATTAGTGTTAATATAAAACTGCATGGGTAAAATTTTACATCTTCACCACAATGGTGTCTGTTCACGTATGCGTCTTGCATCTGCACCTCGTCCAACTCCCTACTTTTGGTCATAGAGAACATTTGATATCTTTTATATTAACCAAACCTAACATAACCCATATTAACATAACCTTAACCTACATTGATAAACAACAGAACCTTGTTCAAACTAAACTAAACTTTATATTTCGAAGAGAAGGTCTCACAGAAAACATTGAATATCTCACAAACTAAGAATTTGCGACGGAAATGTAATTAAGAAAACCTTCTCAAAATGCATCAGGTAATGCAAAAATATAACCCTGAATTCTCTAGAGCGTTCTGGTGAATATGTAAAATAATACCACTGCATGCAGTTTAGATACTAAGTCCTGTGATGAAGATGTCACAGGCGTGTTAGGTGACCCGTCTTCTTCAAGACAGCACTGGATGAC
>JAPQNM010002087.1:0-5000 GCA_029783475.1 Metacarcinus magister | reverse complement strand
CCTGTCCCCTCACCCACACTTGCCCGTGGTGCAGGAATATTTAGGAGACTATCAAACAGTGTGTAGTACAGTGTCCGCGTTACCACTCTCACCGTGTTGTACGCCGCTCCCAACTCTTGGTCCTGAACGTCACCACCTTATGAACTGCCCACCCTGCTAGCAGTCAGCAGGCATCCGCCCACCCTCACGACAAACAGGTGTCATCCAGTGCTGTCTTGAAGAAGCCGGTCACCTAACACGCCTGTGACATCTTCATCACAGGTCAGGACTCAGTATCTAAACTGCATGCAGTGGTATTATTTTTATCATATTCCCAGAACGCGCTAGTAGAATTCAGGGTTATAGTTTTTGCATTACCTGATGCATTTTGAGAAGGTTTTCTTAATTACATTTCCGTCGCAATATCTTCGTTTGTGAGATATTCGATGTTTTCTGTAGAGCCTTCGCTTCGAAATAGAAGTTTAGTTTAGTTTGACAAGTTCTGTTGTTTATCAATGTAGGTTACGGTTATGTAGATGTGTGGTTATGTATAGGTTTGGTTAATATAAAAGATATCAATGTTCGCATATGACCAAAGTAGGGAGTGGACGAGGTGCAGCTGCAAGACGCATACGTGACAGACACCATTGTGTGAAGATGTAAAATTTACACCAGGCAGTTTTATATTACACTATGATATAGTGCTACTCCTCCCATATGATTTTAATCCTTGTCCGCATCAACACACTCAATTTCTTAGGTGCTCTGTACCTATACTCTGTGGAAGAATTAATAACATTAAAGTGGCTTCAAAAACATCGGAGTAAACATACGGTTCTTTACTGTCCAAAGTGTTAGTATAAGATGATTTATACTAAACTCACATGCAATGTTTCAACATGACATACCATAATTACTGAGATGCCTCAGTTACTTACTAAGTATGATTTGATATACTACCTAATGACATTATGTGAGCATGTTAATTGACACTTCTAATGACGTGCATCCTACTATCCCAATTATTAGCATCATCTCAACTGAGGTGAAGCCGTATTTAGTTTTTTGCATTAGACACAATTAATCTTTTAGAGGATCTTGATTTAGATACATTGCTGTCATTGGATTATGTGGTTTTTGTGGTTATTATGACTCAGCTCATTAATAGCACGCTGCTCACATCACTCAGACCCTGCCTGGCCTTCAATTATTCAAGCACACCAGGACTCTGCCGAAAGACAGGTCAACTCAATCGGAGCTTACCCACTTACTCATCTGCACTTGCACTTTTGGCCACTACAGTTGTGTGGCCCCACAGCGCTGCACGCATAAGCAAAATCCCAGAAGGGAGAGAGGAAAGAAATAACACATTACGCACTTCACTCACAGGAGGGAGGTGGAGCACATCAGAAGGTGGATAACACATACCACTACCGACTAATTCCCTAGTTACTTCAACATCTATTAGCTTTTCGCTGTTCCTCACTAAATATTTGCTCGCAACCGGAACTATGTTTTTGTCTCCTTAGTGGAAGACACTTGTCATCAGTCAAGCTCTCGTATATCTATCACATCACCTACCCAGCTGCCAGACGTCATATATACAGACTCCGTCGTCGCTGCCTCTCCTACTCTCCTCCCCGCACACCTCCGCCACCCACCGCCAACCGTTAACATCAACAATTGTAGTACACAGTATACAACAGGCCCGCATCATCACCTCACTACACAGGATGGGAAGTAACCTTCAATGGTGCCTTCACATAGAATATCAAGGATGAGATAGCTGATGCTGCTGCTAGAGGCCGCTAACCAGGTAACATCACTCCTCTCCCGCTGCCTCTCTCCATGGCAACGAAGACTCATCTCACGAACGTGACCACTCTACCTGGGACAACACACTCACAATGCCCTCCGTGCCACCTCTATGGGATAATATCGTCACGTGCCTTCCTGTCCACAACCATGGATAAGGCAAACGTGCCGAGCCTAATCAGCTGTGGGGTTTAGCGCTGTAAACCCACCCCAAAAAAAACTAGCTATTTCATAGTAGTTTTTAAGGCAAATTGTGAGAGGTTTTTGTTCACCCAATAGCCTAATTTGAATACTAAAATCGACAAATATTTATTTATGCACAAGTAGTTAATTATTAATCAAATTATAATAGCAATCTATAGTAATGTATGTAGAATATTTCCAATACATTTGCAGCCAAAAGATAATTTTAATTTGTAGAATATAGACAATTATGAATAAACATGAATACATGGATATCCGAGACTACTTTTGTCTGTTATAGTTAGTTTGTTTCATATGTTTACAAATTTTACTCAACTACAGGATCAAGAATGAAAATACTCTAAGGAAATTAAAATTGAATGGTTTTACAAAACAAAAATAAAAGCTATAATATTTAAAACTATTTTTAATGTTTTTAATCTTAAGTAAAAGTTAAAACAAATAACTACTTTTAAGTCTTTAATTGACTAAATTTAAAGACAGGTCTTCCTTGCCTTAACTGCCGCAAATTGATCAATTACCTTGTCAAAATTTACATTGTCTGTTACTTCCCGTTCCACACTAAGTAGTGCCAAATACGACAATCTTTCTTGTCCCATGTATGCACGAAGGTAAGAAAGGATAAGCTTTAATTTACTAAAGGACCTTTCACAACTGGCTATGGATATTGCAATAGTCAACAAGATCTAAAGACCAATTCTAAGCTTTGGAAATACATGACCATCCCTATATTGGACAATGAAGCAAAGGAGTCTTCTGGAGTTGAAAGTGTACATTAGCCCTGTCTTGAGTAGCATTCGGCGAGTCCATAATTTAATTGAATATTTCTGAACCATCCAAGTCCTGTATCATAAAGTTCCAGATCGTACGTCTCTGATTCATAAAGTTATATTTTCATTAGTTGTGGACAAAAGACCCTTCTGATGTCCAGAGGCAAGCCAAACTTGGAATCCAATCTGTTCAGATTATTGAACTCTGTCCCACCATCTGTGTGTGCAGTTTTGTCATATGTTTTTATCAGTCGCACCATTTCTCTTCTACTTGAGCCCTTCATCCTCATCTGTTTGCCCCTGGCATCAACTTCCTTCTTCTCTCCGCCGTCTATCAAGCTGTGATATCACAATCATGGCACAGTTGTCCTTTGTCTTCTTCTATGTGGATTCTTGCTGGATAGCATCTCTGTTTCTAGAACTCATTCTTGTAAGGCCTTATAGCTTGGTGCAGCAACATGGAAGCATAATGGTGTGGTTTTGCAGCCTTTTTCTGAACCGAGCAATCAATCATGCGAGTACAACATTCCGAACAAAGAAGAACCAAAAATTCAATTGTTAAATCCGCTGTAGTATCTGCGTTCTGTTTCAGTGTTGCATCTGATCATCAGAATTATTTTCCATAGTTCTACTAATTGCTTGAGTTGATCATGTACTTGGTCTGAACTGCTTCTACTCTTGCCCTCCAGCGTGTTTCGGACTTCTGACTTCACTGTGATACCAAGAGAGCTTTTCATCATTTTCCCACCGAAGAGTTGACCTGGAAGTAAACATAGATAGCCTGCACCGTCCCAAAACAATTGTGCCACAGCTGCATCCCAGCGCTCTAACTTACTTAGTAAGTTTATCATGTTTGGGCAAACCTTAGTGCAAATGCTTACTGAGTCAGGTCATATAGTATCGTATTCGCATCATATCTACTGCCTCATAAACATTCCTATAAAAAGTTAACTAAGTTAGGAGACATGACTACCCTGTGCTGACCCTATGTTTTGATCATTTATTAACTCAAATTTTTCCCAATGCTACTCTAATCTTATTTGTATAATAGACTAGTAATTTAACCTACACAATTTAAGTCAGACTCGCACGGTTGGTAATTAGACCATTAATGCAATTTCCTTAAAAGGTGAGTGAGTAGACTTCTAGCCCTCTCTCTATAACTTAAGATATATATATATATATATATATATATCCTACAGATACATAATATATAGATATAAATATATATATAGTTAGTATCATTACCTATATATGTAAGTCATATATACTATATATATATATATCTTAATATATATATATACTATCTATATATATATGAATATATATATATATATATGGGATGTAGGTATGATGTATGTATGTATGTATGTATGTATGTAGTAGTATGTAATGTATGTATGTATGCTATGTATGTATGTATGTATGTATGTATGTATGTAGTCTATGATATTATATATATAGATATATACTTATATGTATATATATATATAGATATATATATATATATCATATATCACCACGGCAAACCGTAAGCCTGCTTCTAGGTTGCACTGATTTAACACTTTTGTTTAACCAACCTGTGTAAGACGATAGAGGCTTGGTCGTGAGTGCATCACAGCCCGTCGTGTGTGTGTGTGTGTGTGTGTGTATGTGTGGTGTGTGTGTGTGTATGTGTGTGTGTGTGTGTGTGTGTGTGTGTGTGTGTATGATTTGTGTGGTGTGTGTGTGTGTGAGCCCTAATTTTTTCAGCTCGATGGCATAGGCCTTTTAGGCTATTTAGGTTTTAAATTGAATTTATATGTCTTCTACTTATGTCATTAATTATAATTATTTATTTTTAATTGTTTATTTATTTATTTTGATTTGTTTATTTTATTTCTATTATTTGTTTTATTCATTTTATCAATTTTTATTCATGAGCAATGCAAACATACATTCATACAATTTCAGTCACGCATCATGCACACACATTCATACTTGGAGCCTGAACCTAAAGCAAAAACTAAGTCATTAGTCAGGGAGGTGAGGGACAAAAATGGTACATACATACATGTGCTGGGAAGGTACGTACGATACGTATTTGAAATAACACATGAGGGAATAGCATGACACTCACGCCAGACACATAATACATATACATCATTCATGTCAAAACAATTGTTGTGGTGCTGCAGTTATTGTAAGTGTAGTTGTGTGGAGGCACGGTGGCGGCTCGCGTCACATGGGGCT
>JAPQNM010002085.1:97500-151716 GCA_029783475.1 Metacarcinus magister | reverse complement strand
GTAACACTCCTGCATCTACGAGTAGACTGGGGATTGGGACAAGACCGAAAGGCGCCCGTCGCCAGTCTGATTCCACCGTGATGTACAGAGTCGAGAGTACGAAGGCGAGGGGATGTGGCTGAAGCGTAGACTTGGGAACCGTAATCTAACTTGGACAGAACGAAACAGTGATATAAACGGAGGAGAATGGTGCGGTCAGCTCCCCAAGACACATGGGAAAGAAAACGGAGCAAGGGACATCCGTCGCTGGCAAGCCGCTTTCAGGTCCCGCAGGTGTGGCAACCATGTAAGGCGTCTGTCAAATATTAAGCCCAAGAATCGAGTCGTTTCAACTACTGGCAGTCTCCTGCCATAGAGGTATAGGTCTGGATCCCTAAAATCACCTCTGCTTCGAGAGAAAAGCATAGCAACCGTCTTTGTGGGGGAAAAGTTTAAAACCATGACTATCGGCCCAACGGGTGACCCGGCCAAGAGCCAACTGGATGTGTCGCTCGGCCACATCGAGACGAGAGGAAGCGTAGGAGAGGGAAAAGTCATCAGCGTATAGCGTGCATCGAAAGTCCCGGTGGACGCACTCGGTGATGCTATTGATGGCAACGCTGAATAGAGTGACACTGAGGACACTACCTTGTGGGACTCCTTCTTCTTGCTCAAAAGAGCTAGAAAGAGCAGTGCCCACCCTCACCCTAAAAGTACGGTCCTGTAAAAAAGACCGGAGGAACAGAGGGAGGTGACCCCTGAGTCCAACCGTATGGAGAGCTCGTAGAATGCCATACCTCCAGGTGGTGTCGTATGCCTTTTCAAGGTCGAAAAAGACGCTCACAACCCGCTGCCTGCAAGCAAAAGCTTGGCAGATAGTGTTTTTCTAATCGCAGAAGAGCGTCTAAAGTAGAGCGAGATCGACGAAAACCACACTGTACTGCCGAAAGATGGCCACCCTTCTCAAGGAACCAGACTAGACGAGTGTTAATCATCTTCTCAAAATTTTAATCATGCAAACGGTAAGGGCAATGGGTCGATAGCTAAGGGGGAGTGAGGCGTCCTTTCCAGGCTTGGGGATTGGTATGACTATAGCAGACTTCCAGGAGGGGGTACGTATCCGTCACTCCACATCCTATTAAATAATCCTAGGAGGAAGGACAGTGATCCAGAATTTAGGTGACGGATCATTGAATATGTAATGTTATCTGCCCCTGGGGAAGAGTCCTTACAGAAGATAAAGCTGAACGCAGTTCCGGTGGAGAGTAAGGGACATTGTAGTTTTCACCCCCACGAGATGAAAAGTCTAGTTGGCGAGCCTCGTCTGCCTCAAACTGGCGACGCACTGCTGGAGATCTCGAGGCCCGGCTGGACACCATAGAAAAAGTCTCAGCGAGTGTGTTGGCTACCGCCTGGCTGTTAGATACCTTATCCCCGTTGACATGGAGGACCGGAGGCGAGCCTGGAGAGAACTTTCCTGCTATCTTCCGCACGCGCTTGAATACCTGCGACATAGGTGTCTGCACGTTCAATGTGGAGACAAAAGATGCAAGGGACTTACGGCGAGCATCCTTGAGGACTCGGCGAGCCTTAGCTCTAGCCAGTCTGTATTGTCCCCGGAAAAATTCGGTTTTGTGTCGACGGTACCTACCAAAAGCTCGACGACGCTCTGTCACTGCCTGTCTACACTCATCAGACCACCAGGGGACCGGTCGGCGCTTGGTAAACCCTGTGGTCTGAGGGATGGAAAGCTCACCAGCTCGCTGGAGTATAGATGTAAAATACTCGACAGCGCTGTCTATGTCTAAAAACTCATCAACCTCGCAGTCAACTATGGCAAGTTGTTTAAAAAGTCCCCAGTCAGCGCGGTCTAGCCGCCAGCGGGGGACACGGGGTAAGGGGAGGACGTCGGGAGAAGACAGGAGTATAGGGTAGTGGTCACTCCCACAAAGATCTCCTGTGACGCTCCATGTGAAGTCAAGTAGGGTGTCAGGAGAACACAATGATAAATCTAGAGCCGAGGTGGTGTCTGTCTGGATGTGGTAGTGTGTATGGTCACCGGTGTTAAAAATACCTAGATCTAAGGCTTCAACCACAGTGGCAATCATTGCTCCCCTGTGGGTTGATAAGTGTATCTCCCCACAGGGTGTGCCGACCATTAAAATCTCCTAAAAGAATAAACGGGGAAGGCAATTGCTGGACTAGGGAAACGAAGTCCTCTCTGTCTACTGGAGAATTGGGAGGGAGGTATAAAGAGCAGACAGTGTAAGTTCTCCTGAGGTGGAGCTGGACAGCCACCAGCTGCAGGGGGGAGACAATATTAAAAGAGGTAAAAGCAATGCCTCGTGAGTTATCTAAAAAAATTGCTGTTCCACCATGATGGCCTTGCGCGCGATCATGAGGAGAGTAAAAGCCAGAGTAACCCCTGGGTGTAGGATGGGAGGACGAACCAATCATAGTCTCCTGCAGACAGACACAGACCGGCTGGTGTCTTCGCAGGAGTAGACTGAGCTCCTCCCAATTCCCTCTCAACCCACGAAGGTTCCACTGTAAAATATTAAAAATATTAAAATTAACGGTGCGTGGGGAGGCCCCTAGAGGAGACCCTCCCAACACCAGTATCCTTCTTGCTCTTACCCTGCCTAATGGCAGTGGCTAGAGCAGTGGAGGCAGTGGACAATCGCCTTGCAGTCTTTCCTAGCCCAGTGGCCAGTGAGGTGGCCACAGCAGCAGGAGCAGTGATGACGGCGTGACCCGACACCGGGGTAGGAGTGACGGCCGGAGCCGACACGAAGGCGGGAGTAACGGCCGTAGCCGACACAGGGGCGGGAGTAACGGCCAGAGCCGTCACCGGGGCAGGAGTGTTGGTCGAAGTCAACACCGAGGTGGGAGTGACGGTCGGAGCCGACACCAAGGGGGGGAGTGACGACCGGGAGCCGACAGCGGGGTGGGAGTGACGGCCGGAGCCGACACCGGGGTGGGAGTGACGGCCGGAGCCGACACCGGGGTGGGAGTGACGGCGGAGCCGACACCGGGGTGAGTGACGGCCGGAGCCGACACCGGGGTAGAAGTGACGGCCGGAGCCGACACCGGGGTAGAAGTGACGGCCGGAGCCGACACCGGGGTGGGAGTGACGGTCAGAGCCGACACCGGGGCGGTAGTGACGGCCGAAGCCGACACTGGGGTAGAAGTGACGTCCGGAGCCGACACTGCCTTCGAGGCCCACCAGAGGGTGTAGAGGATCGTGCCTCCTTAGGAAGGGGCACCTCCTCGAGGGAGTCCTCACTTCTGCTACGCTTATGGTGTGATGGCGTAGGAGTAGGGGCCTGAGTGAGTTCCTCTGACACCTCCATAGATGTAGAGGGCAGAGCAGCAGGAGCAACACCATTTTTGTGGGAATCATTTTGTGGCTTAGCCACTTGGTGCACTGTACCAGTCGTTTTGCGTAGTTGACGTCTATTACTAAGAGAGGAAAGCATAGTTGCATAAGTCACTCCTGGACGTATATGTGTAGTAAGAACTCTACGCTCTGCCTCGGCAAAATCAATTTTCTCCGTGGTCCTGATGGAGAGTACTTCCCTCTCAAATCTGTAGCGGTCGCAGTCTTTTGAGTAAGCTGGGTGAGGTCCGTGGCAGTTAAAACAGGAGACAGGACCAAGGCAGGTCGTGCCATCGTGATCCGTTGTACCACAGGACAGGCACACTGCTGGTAGGCCATCTTGTAACATACGGCAGGAACGACTGACATGTCCGAATGCCTGACAGTGATAGCATCGCCTAGGGGACGGTATGTATGCTTTTACTGGGAGGCGGAGCCACGCCAGTTTGACAACTTCAGGCAGTTTGAGTCGGTCGAAAGTGAGAAAGAGGGTAGGGGTGGGAACAAGAACTCCATCAACTTTTCTTTGTAGACGATAAACTCCTACAACACCCTGATCACTCAGTTCGAGTAGAAGCTTTTCGTTTGAGTAGCGCATGACGTCCCTTACACCCCCTTACACTGGTTGAGGGTAGCGTGTGGAGTACACGCCACCTGCGTTCCAGGGACAGAGGAGATCGCTCTGAGGCGAGCACTGTCTTCCGGGGACGACACCTCCACTAGGAGACTACCTTCCTTTTGGGAGGAGACCTTAGGCTCGCGTCCACAAACGTTAATGAGTGCTCGATGTACGTCAAATATGTCTAGATCCATAACAGACACGCTATCAAGAGACTTGATGACAAGGAATTGTTCGTAATATGCCGGCTCGAAAGTACCTGGTAGAGTCTGAATGAGAGGGCCTGAAAAGCCCTTCTGTGCGTTAACGCGTCTTTGTTTTCTAGGCTTATAATTCATTATTTCTCGGTTCAAATATGTAGATTTCGAAGCGTAGGGGACAGTGGTCCCAGATGCACCACCCGTGGCCCGGAAAGGCTCAAGCGTGGCGATAAGGGAAGATCAAGAAGAAGAAACCGGGGACGAGCGGACGTCAGAGAGCGAGCTTGGTCGCGAAAGTGGTGGTGAAGATGCCATAAAATATTCAGAAAACATTCGCTTCCCCACCCCCCCACCCACCACGGAGCCCAACAAGGGAGGGATGTATGTTGAGGCACGACGGCTCCCAACAGCCCTAGGGGTAGTGGGGGAAGTATACGCAGAAATTGCCTGGAGTGAGGTGGCAGCCGCAGGACCGTTGCGGTGCCCACCAGACAGCAGCCGCTTGACCCTAGCCAACGCATGACCAGCCTATTGATCCAGCGGGGCCACACTGGACCACCTGTCTAACCCCAACTCCCCCACCAAAGAAGTGTGTTGTCCACCAAAGGGAATTAACTCCTGCCCTGCGGTGGACTCAACTCCCAGATGAGGGAGCGCGGGGAGTATACAGGACGCCACGCACGGCAAACACGCTGGGAGGCTTAATCCTCCCAGCGTGTAGGTAGGTGTACGACTACAGATAATTAAGTTAGGGTCAATGAACTGTTATGAAACACAGAATAGAGCTTATCACATCACAAGTCTTAAGGAATTGAGGTTATCTACAGAAAAAAAAGTGGTAACAGGAGTAGCAACAACAACAATAGTAGTAGTAGGTGTAGTAGTAGTATATAGTAGTAGTAGTAGTAGTAATAGTAGTAGTAGTAGTAGTAGTAGTAGTAGTAGTAGTAGTAGTAGTAGTAGTAGTAGTAGTAGTAGTAGTAGTATAGTAGTAGTAGTAGTAGTAGTAGTAGTAGTATATAGTAGTAGTAGTAGTAGTAGTAGTAGTAGTAGTAGTAGTAGTAGTAGTAGTAGTAGTAGTAATAGTAGTAGTAGTAGTAATAGGAGTAGTAGTAAAAGTAGTATAGTAGTAGAAATTATTGTAGTAATGGGGCGATGATAAAAGAGAGAGAGAGAGAGAGAGAGAGAGAGAGAGAGAGAGAGAGAGAGAGAGAGAGAGAGAGAGAGAGAGAGAGAGAGAGAGAGAGAGAGAGAGAGAGAGAGAGAGAGAGAGAGAGAGAGAGAGATTGATTGATTGATTGATTGGTGACAATAGATCATGGTGCCGCAACATCGAGGTCATTTGGCACCGTAAAATAAATATAAAAAAGCTACATAAATACTACGTAAAAAGAAAAATAAATCTACAGGAGGTGGAGAAAGCCACTTTCCTGTAGGAATTTTAACACTTCATGTCCCGGGGAGAGTGCCTCCTCCCCCAGAGCCAAGAGCCAACTGGATGTGTCGCTCGGCCACATCGAGACGAGTGGAAGCGTAGGAGAGGGAAAAGTCATCCGCGTATAGCGTGCATCGAAAGTCCCGGTGGACGCACTCGGTGATGCTATTGATGGCAACGCTGAATAGAGTGACACTGAGGACACTACCTTGTGGGACTCCTTCTTCTTGCTCAAAAGAGCTAGAAAGAGCAGTGCCCACCCTCACCCTAAAAGTACGGTCCTGTAAAAAAGACCGGAGGAACAGAGGGAGGTGACCCCTGAGTCCAACCGTATGGAGAGCTCGTAGAATGCCATACCTCCAGGTGGTGTCGTATGCCTTTTCAAGGTCGAAAAAGACGCTCACAACCCGCTGCCTGCAAGCAAAAGCTTGGCAGATAGTTTTTTCTAATCGCAGAAGAGCGTCTAGAGTAGAGCGAGATCGACGAAAACCACACTGTACTGCCGAAAGATGGCCACCCTTCTCAAGGAACCAGACTAGACGAGTGTTAATCATCTTCTCGAAAATTTTAATCATGCAAACGGTAAGGGCAATGGGTCGATAGCTAAGGGGGAGTGAGGCGTCCTTTCCAGGCTTGGGGATTGGTATGACTATAGCAGACTTCCAGGAGGGTGGTACGTATCCGTCACTCCACATCCTATTAAATAATCCTAGGAGGAAGGACAGTGATCCAGAATTTAGGTGACGTGATCATTGAATATGTAATGTTATCCGCCCCTGGGGAAGAGTCCTTACAGGAAGATAAAGCTGAACGCAGTTCCGGTGGAGAGTAAGGGACATTGTAGTTTTCACCCCCACGAGATGAAAAGTCTAGTTGGCGAGCCTCGTCTGCCTCAAACTGGCGACGCACTGCTGGAGATCTCGAGGCCCGGCTGGACACCATAGAAAAAGTCTCAGCGAGTGTGTTGGCTACCGCCTGGCTGTTAGATACCTTATCCCCGTTGACATGGAGGACCGGAGGCGGGCCTGGAGAGAACTTTCCTGCTATCTTCCGCACGCGCTTGAATACCTGCGACATAGGTGTCTGCACGTTCAATGTGGAGACAAAAGATGCAAGGGACTTACGGCGAGCATCCTTGAGGACTCGGCGAGCCTTAGCTCTAGCCAGTCTGTATTGTCCCCGGAAAAATTCGGTTTTGTGTCGACGGTACCTACCAAAAGCTCGACGACGCTCTGTCACTGCCTGTCTACACTCATCAGACCACCAGGGGACCGGTCGGCGCTTGGTAAACCCTGTGGTCTGAGGGATGGAAAGCTCACCAGCTCGCTGGAGTATAGATGTAAAATACTCGACAGCGCTGTCTATGTCTAAAAACTCATCAACCTCGCAGTCAACTATGGCAAGTTGTTTAAAAAGTCCCCAGTCAGCGCGGTCTAGCCGCCAGCGGGGGACACGGGGTAAGGGGAGGACGTCGGGAGAAGACAGGAGTATAGGGTAGTGGTCACTCCCACAAAGATCTCCTGTGACGCTCCATGTGAAGTCAAGTAGGGTGTCAGGAGAACACAATGATAAATCTAGAGCCGAGGTGGTGTCTGTCTGGATGTGGTAGTGTGTATGGTCACCGGTGTTAAAAATACCTAGATCTAAGGCTTCAACCACAGTGGCAATCATTGCTCCCCTGGGGTTGATAAGTGTATCTCCCCACAGGGTGTGCCGACCATTAAAATCTCCTAAAACAATAAACGGGGAAGGCAATTGCTGGAATAGGGAAACGAAGTCCTCTCTGTCTACTGGAGTATTGGGAGGGAGGTATAAAGAGCAGACAGTGTAAGTTCTCCTGAGGTGGAGCTGGACAGCCACCAGCTGCAGGGGGGAGACAATATTAAAAGAGGTAAAAGCAATGCCTCGTGAGTTATCTAAAAAAATTGCTGTTCCACCATGATGGCCTTGCGCGCGATCATGAGGAGAGTAAAAGCCAGAGTAACCCCTGGGTGTAGGATGGGAGGACGAACCAATCATAGTCTCCTGCAGACAGACACAGACCGGCTGGTGTCTTCGCAGGAGTAGACTGAGCTCCTCCCAATTCCCTCTCAACCCACGAAGGTTCCACTGTAAAATATTAAAAATATTAAAATTAACGGTGCGTGGGGAGGCCCCTAGAGGAGACCCTCCCAACACCAGTATCCTTCTTGCTCTTACCCTGCCTAATGGCAGTGGCTAGAGCAGTGGAGGCAGTGGACAATCGCCTTGCAGTCTTTCCTAGCCCAGTGGCCAGTGAGGTGGCCACAGCAGCAAGAGCAGTGATGACGGCGTGAGCCGACAACGGGGTAGGAGTGACGGCCGGAGCCGACACCAAGGCAGGAGTAACGGCCATAGCCGACACAGGGGCGGGAGTAACGGCCAGAGCCGTCACCGGGGCAGGAGTCTTGGTCGAAGTCAACACCGAGGTGGGAGTGACGGTCAGAGCCGACACCAGGGGGGGAGTGACGACCGGGGCCGACAGCGGGGTGGGAGTGACGGCCGGAGCCGACACCGGGGTGGGAGTGACGGCCGGAGCCGACACCGGGGTGGGAGTGACGGCCGGAGCCGACACCGGGGTAGAAGTGACGGCCGGAGCCGACACCGGGGTAGAAGTGACGGCCGGAGCCGACACCGGGGTCGGAGTGACGGCCGGAGCCGACACCTGGGTGGGAGTGACGGTCAGAGCCGACACCGGGGAGGTAGTGACGGCCGAAGCCGACACTGGGGTAAAAGTGACGGCCGGAGCCGACACTGGTGGGGGCATTCGAGGGCCACCAGAGGGTGTAGAGGATCGTGCCTCCTTAGGAAGGGGCACCTCCTCGATGGAGTCCTCACTTCTGCTACGCTTATGGTGTGATGGCGTAGCAGTAGGGGTCTGAGTGAGTTCCTCTGACACCTCCATAGATGTAGAGGGCAGAGCAGCAGGAGCAACAGCATTTTTGTAGGAATCATTTTGTGGCTTAGCCACTTGGTGCACTGTAGCAGTCGTTTTGCGTAATTGACGTCTATTATTATGAGAGGAAAGCATAGTTGCATAAGTCACTCCTGGACGTATATGCGTAGTAAGAACTCTACGTTTGCCTCGGCAAAATTAATTTTCTCCGTGGTCCTGATGGAGAGTACTTCCCTCTCAAATCTGTAGCGGTCGCAGTCTTTTGAGTAAGCTGGGTGAGGTCCGTGGCAGTTAAAACAAGAGACAGGACCAGGGCAGGTCGTGCCATCGTGATCCGTCGTACCACAGGACGGGCACACCGCTGGTAGGCCATCTTGTAACCTACGGCAGGAACGACTGACATGTCCGAATGCCTGACAGTGATAGCATCGCCTAGGGGACGGTATGTATGCTTTTACTGGGAGGCGGAGCCACGCCAGTTTGACAACTTCAGGCAGTTTGAGTCGGTCGAAAGTGAGAAACAGGGTAGGGGTGGGAACAAGAACTCCATCAACTTTCCTTTGTAGACGATCAACTCTTACAACACCCTGATCACTCTGTTCCTGTAGAAGCTTTTCGTTTGAGTAGCGCATGACGTCACGAGAAAAGATGACCCCCTTACACTGGTTGAGGGTAGCGTGTGGAGTACACGCCACCTGCGTTCCAGGGACAGAGGAGATCGCTCTGAGGCGAGCACTCTCTTCCGGGGACGACACCTCCACTAGGAGACTACCATCCCTTTGGGAGGAGACCTTAGGCTCGCGTCCACAAACTTTAATGAGTGCTCGATGTACGTCAAATATGTCTAGATCCATGACAGACACACCATCAAGAGACTTGATGACAAGGAATTGTTCGTAATATGCCGGCTCGAAAGTACCTGGTAGAGTCTGAATGAGAGGGCCTGAAAAGCCCTTCTGTGCGTTAACGCGTCTTTGTTTTCTAGTCTTATAATTCAAAAATTCTCGGTTCGAATCTGTAGAATTCGAAGCGGAGGGGACAGTGGTCCCAGTTGCACCACCCGTGGCCCGGAAAGGCTCAAGCGTGGCGATAAGGGAAGATCGAGAAGAAGAAGCCGGGGACGAGCGGACGTCAGGGCAACAGCTTGGTCGCGAAAGTGGTGGTGTAGATGCCATAAAATATTAAGAAAGCTTTCGCTTCCCCACCCCCCCACCCACCACGGAGCCCAACAAGGGAGGGAACCTAGCCAACGCATGACCAGCCGATTCATCCAGCGGGGCCACACTGGACCACCTGTCTTACCCCAACTCCCCCACCAAAGAAGTGTGTTGTCCACCGCAGGGAACTACCTCCTGCCCTGCGGTGGACTCAACTCCCAGATGAGGGAGCGCGGGGAGTATACAGGACGCCACGCACGGCAAACACGCTGGGAGGCTTAGTCCTGCCCTAGATGTAGACGGGTAAGGACGAGCAACATCACCGGTAGGCCTCCTCTACCAGTGATGAAGGGGGAGTGCTTGGTCCACGAGGCCGACGGACACCAACCCTACAGAGACGGACAGGGCCCCGCAGGAGAGGGCGCCGCCGACCACGCTTCAAGCCCCGCCACCACATCAAGGTGACTCCCCACGGCGGGGAGAAGAAGAAGAAGATAAGAATATAAGAAGAAGAAGAAGATAAGAAGATAAGAAGAAGAAGAAGATAAGAAGAAGAAGAAGAAGAAGATAAGAAGAAGAAGAAGAAGAAGAAGAAGATAAGAAGATATAGAAGAAGAAGAAGATAAGAAGAAACATATAATAAGAAGAAAAAGATAATAATAATAAGATAAGAAGAAGATAAGAAGATTAGAAGAATAAGAAGATAAGAAGATTAGAAGAAGATAAGAAGATAATAAGAAAAAGAAGATAAGAAGAAGATAAGATGAAAAAGAAGAAAAAGAAGAAGAAGATAAGAAAAGACATGAAGAAGAAGATATGAAGAAGAAGAAGATAGGAACATGAAAATAAAGAGGCTGCAAAAGGACAGTTGACCTACACATGACAGCGCCTGTACATCTAAAACTTACCATCTGTTTTCTTCATCCATTGAAATGTCCAGCCTTTTCTTTAAAGTATCTACTTACCACATGTTTGCTGAATTTATTCCACTCCTCTACTACCCTATGTGTATCTATATCTTTCCTGAACCTAAACTTGTCTAGCTTGAAGCCATTTGTTAGTGTTCTTACTTTTTCCTTGACTATGATATAACCTTTGTTGAAACCCTTGACCCATTTAAACACTTCTATCAAATCTCCCCTTACCCTACGTCTTCCTAAAGAGTATAGATTGAAGTGTTTTAATCTATACTTGTAAGTTAAGTTCTTTATCCCCTGAATAATTTTAGTCATCCTTCTTTGTACTGCTTCTAGCTTAGTAATATCCATTCTATAGTACGGAGACCAGAACTGCACACCATAATCTAAGTGAGGCCTAACGAATGCTAAAGAAAGTCTTATTAGGTAACCTAACCTAACCTATTACATCTGCTGATCTATTACTTACGCTCCTGGTGGTAAAAACCCAGTACCCTGTTAGCTCTGTTCCTGGCACTAATACACTGTTTTCTAGGTCTCAGGTCCTGACTTACCAACACTCCTTTTTCCAAATTTGATTTACCTATATCTACTCCGTCTATTTCCTGTGCTGTGTCTACTTACGTGAAGTGTACTACACTTGTTAATATCAAAATCCATCTGCCAACAACACAGGCCCTTAGGGGAGTAAGGGTTCCATAACCCACACATTAACACACCAAAATCCCATAAATAAAAACATTAAAAAAAATCCATCCATCCACTCATGTCATCCACTTTTTTATTTCCTTCATTGTTATCATCGCTACAACATAGTAATATTAACCTCGCAAATTAAGAGGATCACTTTAGGATGTGGATTTTTATGTGGAGTGAGAAAATCCACCTTCTTTAAGGTATATTTCTCTTTGTAAAATGTTAAGGTTATGAAAATTGGGGGAAACAACTCGACGGGTGCTGCTTTTAATTTCTAAGTGTACAAGTGCCTATGGGAAGCGCGAGTCAGTGAACTGTTTGCTTGGCGGGCTCGGACTGCACTCCCCTCCCTTTTTTTTTTTTTGCCATCAGCCATGGCATAGGCTATTAGGCCATTTAAGTTTAATTTTAAATTTATATTTTTTGTGGTTATTTTATTAATCTTAATTCATTTAATTTTTATTTGTTTATTTATTTATATATGTTTATTTTATTTTATTTTATTATTTATTTTTTATTAATTTTATATTTTTAAACATGGAAAACACAATATCCTTTCATACAATTACAGTCACGCATCATTTACACACATTCATACTTGGGAGCCTGAACCTAAAGCAAAAACTAAAGTCATTAGTCATGGGAGGTGAGGGACAAAAAATGGTACATACATACAATGGGGGAGGATACGTACGAATACGTATTTAAAATAAACATGGGAAATAATTGACATTCACGCCAGACACATAATACATACAATCATTCATATCAAAACATATTTATTACAAGAAAAGAGTGCAGTATGTACAAAAAGGGGTAAAATAACAAAACATTGGAATATACAAGTAAGTCTTGATTAAATTAGTCTCGGCCAGGAAAATCATCAGGCTATCGACCACATCCGGATGCTGGTCACCCAGAAGGGTGGTCTGCGTCATCGGAAGGCGGCGGGCCTCACAGAAGGCTGCGAGGGACCGTCGCGCCTCCCGATAACGCACACAGTGAAGCAGGATGTGGTCGATAGAGAGGGTAGTATGGCAGGTGATGCATTGGGGTGGGAAGGCGTGGGCGATGTAGGGGAGCATGTGGGTGGCTAGGGTGCAGCCCATCCTGAGGCGTGCGAGGACCACCTCCTGACGCCTTGTGGGGCGGTTGGAGGAAGCCCACTCGCCCAGGATGGGTTTTACAGTGGGAAGATGGAGGTTGGCCCAGTGACTTTGCCACAGGAGGTAAACTGATGATTTTGCAGCCGAGAGACATGACTGCAGATCTCGATGGAGGTTCCACGCTCCCTCGAGCTCTGCAGCGGACCTAGCCAGCATGTCAGCCTGCTCATTCCCGTATATACGCGAATGACCAGGCACCCAATACAAAGAGAAAGACTTACGGCGTGAATTTAGCTTATTAATAATGTTGCCTTGGATTTCATTGGCATCCGTGCGCCCGGACTCTATCGCCTGAAGGGCTGACATAGAATCCGTGAAAATGACAATTACGTTATGATTTGAATTTAGTGCATAATCTATGGCTTTATCAATATCAAAAAGTTCTGAGGAAAACACCGATGTATGGGAAGGTAGTCGGAATCTGAAGGCACATTCACCCGACCAAACACTAGCACCCACACATTCACTCGACTTGGAGCCGTCAGTGTAAGGGTGGAGGGAGGGAGAGAGGCTAGCGACGAGAGCCCGGAAGTGATGACATATCTCTCCCCTCCCGTCTGTTCGTCTCGTTTTCATCAGCTCCCGCCTCGACTCGTGAAGCCTCGACTCGTGAAGGCTCGACTCGTGAAGCCTGAAGCAGCGTCGTTCCCATGCGTACTCGAACCTTAGAAAACTAATAACATACAAATAAATACAATTTACACTCCCCCCTGATATCCAATCACAAGCCCCCTGATAATCTAATCATAACAAATACATTCTCGAGGCGGCCTCCTCTGCCTCAAGGAGCGCCTCAGCTGAACGGGGTTCGCCACAGCTTCGTCATCACGCTCCTCCCCGTCTGCAGCATCTCCGTCATCAGATTCCACATCACCTTCAGCAGCAAGGTCCTGCATCAGCAGATGAATATGCTGCTCGTCGCTCTCGGCTTCGGATACGGCACTCTTGCCTCGGGAATCAGATGACGGAGATCGATGACGTAGTTCTCGTACGTACCGCGGGAAGCCATCAACTTCAGCAGCCTGGTCAGACAAGATCCTCGTGACCACGCCTCTTATGTACCGTCCAGTGCAGTGAACGTCGTGAGGCCGCACCCAGACTTCATCTCCTGCGCGATAAGGGTTATTTACTTCAGCCGCGTTCTCATTGTCAGTATCTAAGCCTCTAATTCTGACAGTATACTTGTAAAGTTTGTTGGCAGGAGCTGATGAAGTCATGCAATCGTCCTTTGGCGTCAGATTGTATAAGTAGACTGATTCTGCAACTGAGCATCCCTTTCTCGCAGCTATGATCTTGATGGTGCGGTGGCATCTCTCAACTATCCCGTTCCCTGACGGAACGTACGCACAACGGAAGCGAACGCGCACACTCCACTGCCTGGCAAATTCGGTAAACAATTTGCTACGGAAGGCAGTGTCGTTGTCTGTTAACAATTCGTCCGGCGCACCACGTTCAAAGAAGACCCCTTCTAGTTACTGGACGACGCTGGCACTTGTTTGGGAGCCGTAGGGGACGCCACAAGGCAAACCGTGACGATCCGCAGTCAATGAGGGAAAGGTAACTTTGTCCATTGTGGTGAGTTATATCCATCGCAACTCTCTTCCAATATTCCTCTACATCAAGGTTGCCTTTTTTCCACTTGACGGGCGCTGGGTCGATGGACTGACACTCGTGGCAACCACTAACAACAGACTGCACCTGCCGCCTGGTGACTGCCGCGTTGGCCCGCTTCACGAAGTAGAGTGTGCGATTCACGCCAGGGTGTCCCATAGAGTTGTGAATGTTCTTGATAGTATCCGCGACATTGGTGTCTGCCACGGCCATGCCCCCACCTGCCAAGTTGTCGGTAGGGACTTTCAGCCATCGCTGCGAGTCAGAACGTCCGCCTTGTTGTTAGCTGATGGCACGAGGGAGACTTTCACCTGCAGTCAACACTCATATACAAGTGCTTTAATTATGCCAACTCTTCTTCTTATGAGCATCTCACTTGCAGCTTTCGTCCTCAGTCTACTTTTTCCCGATAAACTATCCGAGATCCAACGGAAAACAGTTGATGAGTCAGTCATGAGCTCAACACTTCTCATTTGCCACACCAGGGCGAGGTTGAGGCCTTTCACAACCGCATCGAGCTCAGCCATATTAATGTGTGGGGAGTCTTCTTTCCGGAGCCAGCTTGTATCTTCTACGATGCACGCGTCAACTTCCAATGCCACTCCAAGGGCCAGGGAGCTGGCATCTACCCACACTCTTGCATTTCTTCCCTCGACATTCCACCTTCCTCGAGTGGGGTCGTTTTTCTTCACTTGGCAGGCAGTCTCCTCAAGGAATCCTCTCAGCTGGACATCATCGACCACCTCATCCCAGCTCGATGTAAGGTGATTTATTCTCCTCTTGATGTAAGCCACTGCAACTCTCAGCCAACCACAAACTGGGAGGTGACCGAGCAGCTTGCCACAGTACGAAAAGACTGAATGACGTGTCAGCTGATCTGGCATCTCACCCACCTTGTTATCACGCCTCCACTGAAGCAAACTTCGCTCCCCCCACACTCTCAAGCCCAACACTCGAGCACCGGGGGCAACACGCTCAGGAATGTTGCCTTTCAATCCATAGCGCACCAGACGCTGTTCTACAAAGCTGGTCTCTACAACACCAGAATGTCATCTATATAAGCTGAAGTTCCTTTTTCCACACGTGGATCTTGCGACAACACACACGTCAACACAGCTTTCATCACAAGGGGGGCAATGTTAAGGCCGAATCCTAACCTGGTCAGGCAGTATTTACGTCCCTTAAACACCACCGTCTGGTAGGGCCACAGCGAGTCATGCACGTGTATTTGCAGATAAGCTTTTTTCAAATCAATTACCGACACGTTCGACCCTTGCCTGCGCCACTCTCTCAACTTATCAGCGCACACGTCAGCATCAGCAGTGAAAGCGTCGATGCAGGTGTTTAACTCCTTGAAATCTAACACAGGCCGGACCTTCCCCTTATTACGCTGA
Organism: Metacarcinus magister; assembly: GCA_029783475.1. Classification (NCBI taxonomy): domain Eukaryota; kingdom Metazoa; phylum Arthropoda; class Malacostraca; order Decapoda; family Cancridae; genus Metacarcinus; species Metacarcinus magister. The sequence continues at coordinate 136,249 of JAPQNM010002085.1, read as the reverse complement.
ATCACAGCCATCAAGGGAATCAGCCCTTTGGCTGAACTGTATTTTTCATCCGTGTACGGTGCAACCATCCTTCAGCGATTCACTTTTCTAGTTCTTCCTCATACATGGTTCTGGCTTCGCGAAGCACAGAGTACGCCTCCATCTGGTTCTGGAGGACCTCTGGTTCGTTATTTTGAGACCACTTCCACATAACTGTCCACGAGTTTGCCACTTGGTCATAAGTCACTCTGAAATCTTGTTTCTCAACACTAATCATTGCGTCACCGGCTCCACACATTGATATGTCCTCCAGTCCGAGTCGCACACGTCTTTCCACGTCGACAGCAATCCCGCCTAGAGCCACTATGCCATTCATGCCGAGAATGAATGGAAAACCAAGGGGGTTCGAATCCACCACAAACACATTCACATCCACCGAGGTCCCGTTGCTAAGTCGTAGATGCACAACGCCAGTGCCCTTGCAGAAGTTCTCCTTTCCACTCACCGTCAGAACGCTGACTGCCTCTCGTTTCCACGAGCTACACCATGAGTCAAGGGCGATGCAACCATATTTCGGCCGTTGGCAGCGCTTCTTTCACTGGCTGGCGGGAGAGAAGGTTGGCGCTGACACCACCTCTATATTCGTTTCCCGATCCAGTGGCTGCGTCGCGGCCGCGGCGTGGGCCGCGCCAGATTCCTCGCTGGTTCCGGCTTCCATTGCTGGGTTCACACCGACGCGCCAGGTAATCCCGAGCGAAGTGATTCGGGCCGTTGCAAACGTAGCAGCGTTGAGTCCTGACGGCTGGATGCTGCTACCCAGCATTAGGTTCTCTGGCGCCCATACACGTGTCCCCCGAAGCAAGGGAGCAGTCGTCCTGTATCACTGCCCTCGCGCGTGCCAGGATCTGATTCAGGTCAAGAGCCTCCATCCTCGATCCCGCCCTTAGCAGCTGACGCACATTTTCTGGTAGTCCGGCGACAAAAGCACAGGAGAGGCCCTTGTCTGTCATCCCTCCTCGAATTACTAGAGTGAACGAGATGAAGCGACACACAGATGACAGGAATATATGACTTACATAATTTTCCCGACACTAACTACCTCCCTTCTAACTACCTACCTCTCTTCCACCATGTCTTGTCTGACTTTCCTTTGACTGGCCGCTCCTCATGACGAATGATTTTTCTGTTTTTTATGTTTTTGCTTCACCTTCCTACTCACTCCACTCTCATCTCCTTTTTCTTTTTTCGTATTCCTCCTCCTCCTCCTCCTCCTCCTCCTCCTCCTCCTCCTCCTCCTCCCCCTCCTGCTCCTCCTCCTCCTCCTCCTCCTCAATCGTCTCATGACCTTGCTAATGAAAATACCTCCACGTGTGTGCTCGTGAGTTCACTGACCTTAAATTTAACCTAAACTTTAATCTACAACCGTCATCCAGCCAAGCCCATCCTAACTCTATGTGTTTTATTATTTACAGTATAATGTTTTATTATACATTTACAATTTACAGCTTTATTACACATTTCAGATACAGAGGTCTTATACAAATTACACATAAATTGTTAACATTCAAAATGCACCTGTGATACACTTGATATTAAATTAGTGGTATACATATCACAGCCGCATTCCATTTCTATTCTAACCTAGCCTAACATAGCATTCTTTTAGTAACTATATTGAAGTAGTAAACTAGTGACTGCCACACCTCGCTGAGTGACTGAAATTCTCTGCTTCAAACACGTAAGTCACCCCTCAGGAATTTTTTCTGTTAGCCATGACGATTCTCAGGCAATGCGATGTTTGCTTCGGTTGTTTTGCTAAGCAGTACTTTACACGAGGAATTAACACTTGCCGCTTCTGTGTAATGCATATGCACGCACGAAAACTAACAGATCCAGTATCTGCTTGGAAGCAATTTATTGTTGAAAATGTGATTCTGGATAGCGACCTCATTTTCTCTTTTGATCTCAACCTGACTTTATCCTCACTACCAGCTAATTCCTTCTCCCTTAGTCCATGGGCCAGACCACATATTGGTACCATCTGAGGGGGCAAAACTTTACCTATACCAAGTTGTGTGTAGGACTGATATAAGTCTATCAATATATGATAACCCTTGTACAAAAGCAGCTTTTCATATTTGTTTGGGGTGTAGGGGGAACCAGGAGGCGTAGTATCTTTGACTTGAGAGCAGTCGCTTCCCTCTTTTGGGAGGGCTCTTGAGGCACTGGTCGTACTGGTTCCTCAACTCTCACTTGTGGCTCCAAGCGCCACACCCCGGCACACTATCTCGACTGATAGGCTGAACCAAGTGAGGGGCCCACGCCACTGTGGGTTAGTGAAGCTTTAAATTAGTAGTAAAATTCGGCGCCATATGACCACGTTGTTGCGGCGCCATGGTTTCAATTATTTAATCATCAATCAATCATATTCTTAGGCTATATTACCGTTTTCACTGATCAGCGTTTTACCGAAATCTCTCCATATCGCATATGTGCTAATATCAGCTTAACAGTGATATGATTTTGGTCATTAACAAAATTACTTGTAAACAATTTGTATAAGTCAAATGTTGCAACTATTGGAAAAAATATAATTTGATTTGATACACGTTTTGATACACGTTTTGTTGATATCACCTGAAAATTTGATTCTTAGATGGCACCAAAATCAGACTTGATATACACTTATGTACATTGTTGTATTCGGTTGACCATAATCATGCTTAGTTGTGCATTTATTTTTAGCTTTTAACAGAAGAAAAAAAGAAGAAAGAAGAAAATGTATTTATATAGAATCATGGGGCTTCTTAGTCAAGGACCCCGCCGTGGGGAGTCACCTTGATGTGGTGGCGGGGCTTGAAGCGTGGTCGGCGGCGCCCCCTCCTGCGGGGCCCTGTCCGTCTCTGTAGGGTTTGTGTCCGTCGGCCTCGTGGACCAAGCACTCCCCCTTCATCACTAGTAAAGGAGGCCTACCGGTGATGTTGCTCGTCCTTACCCGTCTACATCTAGGGCAGGACTAAGCCTCCCAGCGTGTTTGCCGTGCGTGGCGTCCTGTATACTCCACGCGCTCCCTCATCTGGGAGTTGAGTCCACTGCAGGGCAGGAGGTAGTTCTCTGCGGTGGACAACACACTTCTTTGGTGGGGGAGTTGGGGTAAGACAGGTGGTCCAGTGTAGCCCCGCTGGATCAATCGGCTGGTCATACGTTGGCTAGGGTCAAGCGGCTGCTGTCTGGTGGGCACCGCAACGGTCCCGCGGCTGCCACCTCACTCCAGGCAGTGGCTGCGTATACTTCCCCCACTACCCCTAGGGTTGTTGGGAGCCGTCGAGCCTCAACATACATCCCTCCCTTGTTGGGCTCCGTGGTGGGTGGTGGGGTGGGGAAGCGAATGCTTTCTTAATATTTTATGGCATCTTCACCACCACTTTCGCGACCAAGCTCGCTCCCTGACGTCCGCTCGTCCCCGGCTTCTTTTTCTCGATCTTCCCTTATCGCCACGCTTGAGCCTTTCCGGGCCACGGGTGGTGCAACTGGGACCACTGTCCCCTCCGCTTCGAATTCTACAGATTCGAACCGAGAATTTTTGAATTATAAGCCTGGAAAACAAAGACGCGTTAACGCACAGAAGGGCTTTTCAGGCCCTCTCATTCAGACTCTACCAGGTACTTTCGAGCCGGCATATTACGAACAGTTCCTTGTCATCAAGTCTCTTGATGGTGTGTCTGTTATAGATCTAGACATATTTGACGTACATCGAGCACTCATTAAAGTTTGTGGACGCGAGCCTAAGGTCTCCTCCCAAAGGGATGGTAGTCTCCTAGTGGAGGTGTCGTCCCCGGAAGAGAGTGCTCGCCTCAGAGCGATCTCCTCTGTCCCTGGAACGCAGGTGGCGTGTACTCCACACGCTACCCTCAACCAGTGTAAGGGGGTCATCTTTTCTTGTGACGTCATGCGCTACTCAAACGAAAAGCTTCTACACGAACTGAGTGATCAGGGTGTTGTAGGAGTTAATCGTCTACAAAGAAAAGTTAATGGAGTTCTTGTTCCCACCCCTACCCTCTTTCTCACTTTCGACCGACTCAAACTGCCTGAAGTTGTCAAACTGGCGTGGCTCCGCCTCCCAGTAAAAGCATACATTCCGTCCCCTAGGCGATGCTATCACTGTCAGGCATTCGGACATGTCAGTCGTTCCTGCCGTAGGTTGCAAGATGGCCTCCCAGCGGTGTGCCCGTCCTGTGGTACAACGGATCACGATGGCAGGACCTACCCTGGTCCTGTCTCCTGTTTTAACTGCTACGGACCTCACCCAGCTTACTCGAAAGACTGCGACCGCTACAGATTTGAGAGGGAAGTACTCTCCATCAGGACCACGGAGAAAATTGATTTTGCCGAGGCAAAGCGTAGAGTTCTTACTACGCATATACGTCCAGGGGGGACTTATGCAACTATGCTTTCCTCGCTTCCAAATAGACGTCAACTCCGCAATACGACTGCTACAGTGCACCAAGTGGCTAAGCCACAAAATGATTCCCATAAAAATGCTGTTGCTCCTGCTGCTCTGCCCTCTACCTCTATGGAGGTGTCAAAGGAACTCACTCAGGCCCCTACTGCTACGCCATCACACCATAAGCGTAGAAGTGAGGACTCCCTCGAGGAGGTGCCCCTTCCTAAGGCACGATCCTCTATACCCTCTGGTGGGCCTTGAAGGCCCCCACCAGTGTCGGCTCCAGCCGTCACTTCTATCCCTGTGTCGGCTTCGGCCGTCACTACCTCCCCGGTGTCGGCTCTGGCCGTCACTCCCACCCAGGTGTCGGCTCCGGCCGTCACTCCCACCCCGGTGTCGGTTCCGGCCGTCACTTTTACCCCGGTGTCGGCTCCGACCGTCACACCTCGGTGTTGACTTCGACCAACACTCCTGCCCCGGTGACGGCTCTGGCCGTTACTCCCGCCCCTGTGTCGGCTACGGCCGTTACTCCCGCCTTGGTGTCGGCTCCGGCCGTCACTCCTACCCCGGTGTCGGCTCACGTCATCATCACTTCTCCTGCTGCTGTGGCCACCTCACTGGCCACTGGGCTCTCCTCTAGGGGCCTCCCCACGCACTGTTAATTTTAATATTTTTAATATTTTACAGTGGAACCTTCGTGGGTTGAGAGGGAATTGGGAGGAGCTCAGTCTACTCCTGCGAAGACACCAGCCGGTCTGTGTCTGTCTGCAGGAGACTATGATTGGTTCGTTCTCCCATCCTACACCCAGGGGTTACTCTGGCTTTTACTCTCCTCATGATCGCGCGCAAGGCCATCATGGTGGAACAGCAATTTTTTTAGATAACTCACGAGGCATTGCTTTTACCTCTTTTAATATTGTCTCCCCCCTGCAGCTGGTGGCTGTCCATCTCCACCTCAGGAGAACTTACACTGTCTGCTCTTTATACCTCCCTCCCAATTCTCCAGTAGACAGAGAGGACTTCGTTTCCCTAGTCCAGCAATTGCCTTCCCCGTTTATTGTTTTAGGAGATTTTAATGGTCGGCACACCCTGTGGGGAGATACACTTATCAACCCCAGGGGAGCAATGATTGCAACTGTGGTTGAAGCCTTAGATCTAGGTATTTTTTTTAACACCGGTGACCATACACACTACCACATCCAGACAGACACCACCTCGGCCCTAGATTTATCATTGTGTTCTCCCGACACCCTACTTGACTTCACATGGAGCGTCACAGATCTTTGTGGGAGTGACCACTACCCTATACTCCTGTCTTCTCCCGACGTCCTCCCCTTACCCCGTGTCCCCCGCTGGCGGCTAGACTGCGCTGACTGGGGACTTTTTATACAACTTGCCATAGTTGACTGCGAGGTTGATGAGTTTTTAGACATAGACAGCGCTGTCGAGTATTTTACATCTATACTCCAGCGAGCTGGTGAGCTTTCCATCCCTCAGACCACAGGGTTTACCAAGCGCCGACCGGTCCCCTGGTGGTCTCATGAGTGTAGACAGGCAGTGACAGAGCGTCGTCGAGCTTTTGGTAGGTACCGTCGACACAAAACAGAATTTTTCCGGGGACAATACAGACTGGCTAGAGCTAAGGCTCGTCGAGTCCTCAAGGATGCTCGCCGTAAGTCCCTTGCATCTTTTGTCTCCACATTGAACGTGCAGACACCTATGTCGCAGGTATTCAAGCGCGTACGGAAGATAGCAGGAAAGTTCTCTCCAGGCCCGCCTCCGGTTCTCCATGTCAACGGGTATAAGGTATCTAACAGCCAGGCAGTAGCCAACACACTCGCTGAGACCTTTTCTTCGGTGTCCAGCCGGGCCTCGAGATCTCCAGCAGTGTGTCGCCAGTTTGTGGCAGACGAGGCTCGCCAACTAGACTTTTCATCTCGTGGGGGTGAAAGCTACAATGTCCCTTACTCTCCACCGGAACTGCGTTCAGCTTTATCTTCGTGTAAGGACTCTTCCCCAGGGGCAGATAACATTACATACTCAATGATCCGTCACCTAAATTCTGGATCACTGTCCTTCCTCCTAGGATTATTTAATAGGATGTGGAGTGACGGATACGTACCACCCTCCTGGAAGTCTGTTATAGTCATCCCAATCCCCAAGCCTGGAAAGGACGCCTCACTCCCCCTTAACTATCGACCCATTGCCCTTACCGTTTGCATGATTAAAGTTTTGGAGAAGATGGTTAACACTCGTCTAGTCTGGTTCCTTGAGAAGGTTGGCCATCTTTCGGCAGTACAGTGTGGTTTTCGTCAACCTCGCTCTACTTTAGACGCTCTTCTACGATTAGAAAACACTATCTGCCAAGCTTTTGCTTGCAGGGAGCGGGTTGTGAGCGTCTTTTTCGACCTTGAAAAGGCATACGACACCACCTGGAGGTATGGCATTCTAAGAGCTCTCCATACGGTTGGACTCAGGGGTCACCTCCCTCTGTTCCTCCGGTCTTTTTTACAGGACCGTACTTTTAGGGTGAGGGTGGGCACTGCTCTTTCTAGCTCTTTTGAGCAAGAAGAAGGAGTCCCACAAGGTAGTGTCCTCAGTGTCACTCTATTCAGCGTTGCCATCAATAGCATCACCGAGTGCGTCCACCGGGACTTTCGATGCACGCTATACGCTGATGACTTTTCCCTCTCCTACGCTTCCTCTCGTCTCGATGTGGCCGAGCGACACATCCAGTTGGCTCTTGACGGGTCACCCGTTGGGCCGATAGTCATGGTTTTAACTTTTCCTCCACAAAGACGGTTGCTATGCTTTTCTCTCGAAGCAGAGGTGAGTTTAGGGATCCAGACCTATACCTCTATGGCAGGAGACTGCCAGTAGTTGAAACGACTCGATTCTTGGGCTTAATACTTGACAGACGCCTTACATGGTTGCCACACCTGCGGGACCTGAAAGCTGCTTGCCAGCGGCGGATGTCCCTGCTCCGTTTTCTTTCCCATGTGTCTTGGGGAGCTGACCGCACCATTCTCCTCCGTTTATATCACTGTTTCGTTCTGTCGAAGTTAGATTACGGTTCCCAAGTCTACGCTTCAGCCACATCCCCTCGCCTTCGTACTCTCGACTCTGTACATCACGGTGGAATCAGACTGGCGACGGGCGCCTTTCGGTCTTGCCCAATCCCCAGTCTACTCGTAGATGCAGGAGTGTTACCCCTCGACCTTCACCGTCAGACTCAGATGGCACGTCTGTGGTTCAGATGCCAAAGTCTCTATGGTGATCCCACTTACAGTGCTGTGACGGACACTTCACGGGACGCCACTTTCACCCAGCACCCGCACTTCCCACAGCCTTTTGGCTTTCGGGCTCGTGGCGTGATTGAAGAGTTGTCCCTTCCTCGTCCTGCCATAGCTGTCCCACGATTATTGCATGTCCCGCCGTGGAAGCGGCTGGCAGCATCGTATTGCCGTTACATGCCGGCTAACAAGAGTGCTATGTCGGAGCATGCTGCGAGGACTTTGTATGCCGGGTATCATCCAAAGTAGAGTTGGTAGCAAAGGTTTGAGCGAAGAGTTCAGCTTTAGAGAAAGAAGAGACAGCTGTGGGGCCATCTGGTTGAAGTTGGCTAGATGCCAGAAATCACGAGAAGAGTTAGAGTTGGAAAGACTTTGACATTTTCTATTGATGAAAGAGTTTTTAGTAAGTTGGAGAATAGATTTGGTATGATTACGGGCAGAAATATATATGGCATGAGTTTCAGCAGATGGATGGCTACGGTACCGTTTGTGAGCCGCCTCTCTATCATTGACAGCACGAGAACAAGCAGAGTTAAACCAGGGCTTTTTAGCTTTAGTATTAGAGAAAGTATGAGGAATGTATAGCTCCATGCCAGAGATAATCATCTCTGTTATGCGCTCGGCACAAACAGAAGGATCTCTGACATGGAAGTAATAATCATCCCAAGGAAAATCAGAATAGTACTGCCTCAGGTCCTCCCACTTAGCAGAGTTGAAATGCCAGAAGCACCTCTGCTTAAGCGGGTCCTGAGGCTGCACTGAAGTAATAGGACAGGTAACGGAAATAAGATTGTGATCGGAGGAGCCCAACGGAGAGGAAAGTTAAACAGAGTAAGCTGAAGGGTTGGAAGTTAGGAAAAGATCAAGAATGTTGGGCGTGTCTCCAAGGCGGTCAGGGATACGGGTAGGGAACTGCACTAGCTGCTTTAGGTCATGAAAGATAGCAAAGTTGAAGGTTTGTTCACCAGGTTGGTCAGTGAAAGAAGATGAAAGCTAAAGCTGGTGGTGAACATTGAAATCCCCTATAATGGAGATCTCAGCATAAGGAAAGTGAGATAGGATGTACTCCACTTTGGAAGTCAAATAGTCAAAGAATTTTACATATTCAAAGGAATTAGGTGAGAGATATACAGCACAGATGAATTTAGTTAGCGAGTGACATTGAAGTCTTAACCAGATGGTAGAAAATTCAGAAGATTCAAGGTTGTGGGCACGAGAGCAAGTAATGTCGTTACGCACATATGCGCAACAGCCAGCTTTGGATTGAAAATGAGGATAGAGAATTAATTGATTGATTGATTGGTGACAATAGATCATGGTGCTGCAACATCGAGGTCATTTGGCACCGTACTAAAAACACTAAAAATTAAAAAGCTACTTAAATACTACATAAAAAGAAAAATAAATCTACAGGAGGTGGAGAAAGTCACTTTCCTGTAGGAATTTTAACACTTCATGTCCCGGGGAGAGTGCCTCCTCCCCCAGCACCAGAGAGAGAGAGAAACTCCCATCTCTGCCCCGACACTGGGCGAGGTACTGCTCTCGCAATTCCCTCAGACTGGGGCACTCGACCAGCAAGTGCCGCACAGTCAGGGGAACTAAGCAATCATCACAATAGGGCTCAACTCCCCGGGACATCAGGAAACCGTGGGTGAGGCGGGTATGGCCCGTCCGTAGACGGGCCAATGCTGTCTTACGGCAGCGGCCTCGGACGTGCGCATAAGACCATAAGCTCACAGCCCTTGTGGTAATTGCACCCATCTTGGAAGTGGCTCTATTGGCATTCCATCTCTCTTGCCAAACTACAACAATAGCAGCTCGAATTGTGGGAAACAGGTCTCTGTGAGGGACCGGGCAGGTAGTGACTTGACGTGAGGCGCCAGTCTTAGCTAGCTCATCTGCCTTCTCGTTCCCTTTAACAGAGACATGGGCTGGTACCCAACAAAAACAAATTCTGTGCCCACGACGGGCTGCTAGTACGAGCCAGTTGAAAATTTCTGAGACTATTGGATGTGCGTTATTAAAATCCTCAAGGGCTGACAAAGCTGCTCTGGAGTCTGAAAAAATAACAAAACCTCCAACATTCAAGGTAAAAAGAGATTTTATCGCTACTAAAATGGCCCACAGCTCTGCGGTAAAAATTGATGTACAGGGGTGTAGACTGCCGCACCGGGTAAAATCAGGGAAGACGGCTCCAAATCCGACGCCTGCATCGGATTTGGAGCCGTCAGTAAAAATGGGCGTGCAACCCTCATGTACGGAGGCATGATCGGTGAACAAAGTCCTCGCAGCATGCTCCGACATAGCACTCTTGTTAGCCGGCATGTAACGGCAATACGATACTGCCAGCCGCTTCCACGGCGGGACATGCAATAATCGTGGGACAGCTATGGCAGGGCGAGGAAGGGACAACTCTTCAATCACGCCACGAGCCCGAAAGCCAAAAGGCTGAGGATAGAGAAAGTAGGAGGGAACAGAGAAGGGGCTGCTGTCAGTAGTCACAGACAACTGTGTTTCAGTTAGGAAGAGAAGATGAGGTTTAGTGGAGGAGAGATGGTGTTCCACAGATTGGAAATTAGATCTAAGGCCACGAATGTTGCAGAAATCGAGAGTAAAAGTATTAGAGGAAGTGTCAAGACATCCGAGGTCGTCGGCAGAGGGGCAGTCCGACTTGGGGACATTTGTGGTCCCCTCCCCAGATGGGGACTCTGAGGTTTGGTGTGGTGAAGCCATTTTTAAATTTTGATTTGAAGAGAGTGTAAAAGTGTAAGGTGTAGTAATGTTATGTAGTAGTAGAAGAAGTTGTCTTTAGAGGGCAGGCTGCAGCTGATCTCTTGTGTAAATGAGACACTAAGGGAACCGGGAAGAGAGGACACGGGGAATCACTCAGTCTGCAGCACTGCCTACATCCCCGTAAGTACCTCTCCTGGAGTATTCCACCGGGCGGCAGGTGTCTAGTGCAATGTGTAGCATCCAGTCCCCTTCTAGAGAAGGGGACTGGATGCTACACATTGCATCTATCTGACAGATGATTCCTTGGTGTTTTGCGTATGACAAGCTGAACTACGCACATTTCCTGCCCTACTACTACGCAAAAATGACAAGACTAGCTGTCGACCAACTTGGAGTACATGCTCACTTCCTGCAAGGTGGTTTCTCGGTCCAGATTGGTAGCAGGAATCCCTTTGGGAGAATTCCTGTGGACCAGACAATTAAAGAGACTATCATTAAGGACACACAAACACCTTGAGGATCAAAGGGCTTCAGCCTCAAACCTGCAGCTGCCACCAAGTATTACATATCATCAGAATACCGGAGTGCCTACCTGAGAGAGCTGAGGGGCATGGTGGGTCAAAGTGATTCACATCTCAATCACCCAGATCTACAGTTGCCTAGGATCAGAAGAGATGAGGCTGATTTCCAGTCCCTTGTTGAGCTCATGGATACTTGTTGGTTGAATCCGTTTAGTCAAGACCACTCAGATGTGGTCAGCTTGTCAACTGCAACTGCTGCACCACCAAATATAGCAGCAGATCTCCTTGGTGTTCACAAGATAGGAAAAGAAGCATATCAAGCTTTCAAACAAGAACGACTAGAAGAAAATCTAGCAACTACAAAGTTCCATGACAAAATGACAAAAAAGAAGCTGAAAACGTTCTCAGACATCCGAAAAATGCCACGCAACCTAGGGCAAATCAAACAAGCAGTTCTGAATGCTGATATAAACTTGTTTGACCACATGATCCTAGTGACTGAGAGCCGACAGCTTCACATGAGTGATGTCTTGGCTCATCCCCTGGGCCCCCTGCCATGGACCCTCGCCAATGGCGATGGGTCTTTGCGCAAGATCAATAAAGCTGTTCTAGCGAGAGAGCTGGAGAGAAGCGTCGCCCCTGCAGACATTATCCCAGAAACATCAACAACCATCATCAATGGGATGAGCTTGGTGCAGCAGATGAAAGGGGATGACAAGACTTTTGCACAACTGGCAGAATCAGCCCTAGCCAAGGTCCTCCATGAAGGAGCCAAGAGCCAACGCATTGATGTTGTCTTTGATGTCTACAAGGAGACATCCATAAAAGACGCGGAAAGAGCCAATAGAGGTACTGCATTAAGCATTTAGTTCAAGAACATAGCACCCGGTCCGGTCACAACATCCCACAATGGTGGAAACTGCTCTGTAGTTCCTCCAACAAAGCAAGCCTTATCAAATTCTTGGTCGATGAATGGAAGGGACCCAAACACAGAGAAAAACTCCAGAACAAGACGTTGTATGTCACGTGTGATGAAGTCTGCTACAAACTCGACAAAGAACAATTGGAGGAGGTAACAGAGCTTAAATCTTCCCAGGAAGAAGCTTTTACATGCACTCCATGCAGCAGAATCTGGCTACAAAGCAGTTGTCAACACTGCTGAGGACACAGATGTGTTTGTTATATGCTTAGAATTCAACAAGAACATTCGCTGTCCTATCAATCAAAAATGTAGAACCCAAAATAGGACCAGGTTCTTGGACATAACGAAGCTAGGCCAATCGTTAGGAAGTGGTGTCTCTGATGCCCTGCTTGGCATGCATGCCTTCACTGGTTGTGACACTGTCAGTGCCTTTGCAAGCCGTGGGAAGATAGGTGCCTTGAAGCTAGTGAAGTCTGACAAGGTCTACCAAGAGGCCTTCAGTGAGCTTGGACGTTCTTGGGATGTGTCTGCTGAGCTTTTTGAGAAACTGCAAGAGTTCACATGCCGTATGTATGTGCATTCTACCCGCACAACAAATGTGAACACCCTTTGTCACCGTGGCGAAGCAGAGTCAAGTCAACTCCAACCGTGTAGGGATTGCCTCTTCATGCATGCAATGCGTGCTAACTATCAGGCTGCAATATGGAGGCGGTCTCTGAAGACCCAACCAATCCTCTGTGCCGGATCCCAAGGAGAGTGGGTGGAATACAGATGAGGTTGGGAAGCTGGCGATTGAGTGGATGAGTGGCTTACCAGCACCCGATGCAGTGTTGCAGTTGCTCACCTGCAAGTGCACAAGGTCATACAAACTGTCAGAGTGCACATATCTCACCAATGGCCTGAAGTGCACAGATATGTACAAACTGCAATCATGTTCCAATCAACCCAGTGAGGAAGAACCAACTATCGAGTTAACGGACTCAGATGATGGTGACGGTGACTGAGTCCTAAGTTGAGGGTGTGGACCTAATATTTCCCATTATGTACAGTTTCCAGTATGTCAAGAACACTAAAAAAAAATAAGCTATTTTACATGTAACAGCATTGTTTGTGTGTAGTTTCATCACAATTATTGTTGCCTACTGGCCTTGGTTGATTATATACAAACTGAGGGACTACTATTTAGTTAAATTTAACTTATTATTGTATTTGAAGAAATATTATTATTTGAAGCTGTAAACTTTGCAAAAGTAGACTATATATCCTTATAAAATTTATAATGTGAACTGTTCCAGTACATAGGAGGCTATTAAAAGTATTTATTGGTGGGTTCATTTCAATGGAGACGAGATAATAGTATAATGGTACAGTTATACATGATGACTGGAGAAATCATCTTTCCGCGTTAGCCCGATATGGATCTCTCCGTTCAAGAGGTGAAAACCACTAATAAGCTGCCACTCTGAAAGGGTCATAACATCAAAACATAATCTAGGGATGTATAACAATTAAAAAATAGCAACTAGAATTTGCCCAGACGGTACCAATATGTGAAATTTCAGGTTTTGGCCCAAGGACTACCTGCCCGCCTGACTTACCGCCACCTCCTTCTCTTCCTCCTTTGTATCCCCTCCACCCTGCTCTTACCCCCTTCCTGTGTTGTCAATCATGATTCCTAGATATTTATACTCATCGACTCTGTCTACAGATTGGGACTTTATTATGAGTTGAGCTGGAGGGTTCCGGTTATTCCTGAAGTCGATGAGCATCTCCTTAGTTTTGGAAACATTCAGATTTAGAAAATTCCTGTCGCACCAGAATATGTTATAAGCAGTGTGACTTAAGGCTCAGTATTTGATCCCATTCTTTGTCTAATTTATGTCAATATCGACGAAGGCCTCACTTGCTTACGATACAAAAATTGATGATACGAGTAACTACAACCGCCGAAAAGCTACAAAACTACAATTACAATCCAACCTCGACATCTTAGTCAGTTGGTCAAAAAAAGTGACAAATGAAATTTAATGTTGACAAATGTAAAGTTTTGCATACTGGAAATAATAATCAATACACAAATTATACAATGAATGGCTCCGAACTTTCCAAAGTTAGCCATGAAAAAGACTTAGGGGTAACTATTAGTAATGACCTTAAACCTAGTAAACATTGTTCAGACGTTGTTAAGAGAGCTAACAAACTGGTCGGCTTCATCGGAAGAACTTTTGAGTATAAATCTGAAAAAGTTATCCTTACACTATTTAATGTACTCGTACGCCCTTATCTAGAAAATTGCATTCATTTCTGGTCATCATACTATAAAAAAAAAAAAAAAAAAAAAAAAAAAAAAAAAAATTGTTAAACTGAATAAAATACAAAAGAAAAGTAACTAAAATGATCCCTAGATTTCGAAAAAAGTTTTACGAACAACGACTACAGGAGCTGAACTTATTCAAAGTTTATCCAAACGTAGGCGACGAAGGGACCTAATAGAAGTATTTAAATTTTTCTGCGTGTTTGACAATATTAATATAAACTACTATGTAACTACCGATCTCACAAGCACTACTCGTAACAATGGCTTCAAGATCACATACACGTACACGTAATCTTTAATTAAGCCTCCTCATTGACACTCCCTCACACCTTTGTGCTGTTGCAGTTAATCTTCTAGACACTCCTGGATGCGGCAAATGCAGCAAATATACCCATCTACACACTGCCTACCCTGCACCAACACCACCCAAATGTTGGTGCACGAAGCCCACAATGGCCTCGCTCAGATCCATGAATGTGTGGAGTCACATGTTCTACTGCACCTCTATGGCCCTTCGAGAGCAAATGACCTCACTCAGACTTTTGCAGGACCCACGAGACCACAAGAACCATTTCAGTTCCAGGGACCCACCGGGCAGGATGTCTTTATTCAGACCTTTTTAGAACCGGCGGACTCACAAGGACAACAACGCCCACAAAATCCATCGGAACAGTAAGTATTGACTCAGCCTTTGGAAAGACCAACGCAGCCACATGAGTCAACACAGACTTTCTTAACACCCACGGAGCCTGATGACCTGACTTAAAGCCACCCAGTATGGATTAAGTAGGATTCGTAGGCGGTAGCCTAGTGGCTAGCGGCCCCGGCACGTGCTGGCCACTTTTTGCTACTACCGCCGAGTGGCCTAAGATCACCCACATGCTGTCATAACACTATCCTCGACGGGACTGCAATGCTATATGCGCGAGGAGCTTCCGCTGGCAGGATGAGCCTCTCAATAAGAAACGAGGCATCACTTAAAAAATCTAACCCGCGCTACTAACGGACGGAGGCCAACCATCTAAGGCCTCCATGAAGCCTACCGGCGCCACGGGTAAAAGATAAAAAAAAATTAATTAATATTAAAAAAATAAATAAATAAAAAGTTTTGAAGGGGAGACACAGGAGCGACGTTTGAAGTTTTGTGTACAAATACAATGTAGAAGGGAAGCAAGATTTGAAGTTGAAGAAGTAGAGATTGGAGTATAAGGGCTTAATAGAAAAAACATTAGTCACAAGCACTGAAAGAAATACAGGAGGAGTGAAAGAATTGGAAGAGGAAGAGGCAAGAGAGAGGGATGTAGAGAGGGTAACAGCGCTAGGGTAAGATGCGCTAATAGAGAGGAACCTGTTGGAAGCCACTAAAACGGGATTCTGATCTAGCTTCTTTGAGTGTTAGATCATGTTTGAGGCGGAGAGCAGCAACCTCCGATTCAAATTTGTAGACGGGACACAATCAGAAAAAGATATGATGTTATTGGATGCAGTTTGCATAGATGCGTTTTGTCGAAAAGCAGCTTGCACGAGTATGGCCAGCTGAGACAGAGAGAGCAACGTGCGGTGGATCTACAGTTTTTATTTTGCTGGATTTACGAATCTCCAGCAATTTTGTCACTGACGTGGGGGAAGACTGTAAAGTTTAACCTTACAAAAAGTTTCCACCTATGTATACACTGCCTGGAAGATCTTGTCCTTTGATTTTTGCAGTATTTGCTGGGTACTTGCGACGGCCATGAGGGTTAATAATAAAGCAGGACACACGAGCGATATTATTATGCTCGTCTGCAATCAGTTCAAAGAGGTAAGAGGATCAGTCGGGCTAACTGACGCCAATTGGGCAAATGTTATGGGGTATGAGAACGGTATCAGTACGAGTGTTCAGTTGGGAATCAGGGAATACAGGAAAAATTTTCCCATCAAGGTCTTTGAGGATGAGCATAGCTTGAGCTTGGGATTCTGAGTCAACAATGACTAGGAAAGATGTCTGTAGAGGTTGTTCAGTGCTACATAAGGATTAGAACAACACCCGGACTTGCCTTTTGGTAGTTTATTGCTGCAGCGTTGGTTGTACACAAGTACAGAGAGCCTGGAGATGGTGAGTGATGTGTGAGGGGAGCCCCGAGGCTTGACTCCCCGACGTGAGCTAGTGCTGTTGGTGAGGTGGTATACTGCAGGTAGACTGACCTCGCGATGTGTGTGTCGGTGGTAGACTGGCCTCCTGTCCTGTGTGTGTTGGTAGCTTATATTGGGCGTCGCGGACCTGGTGGTCAGGTGAGGTGAGATCAAGTTAATCTCGACCTCAGCCGCGGTCTCGAGGGAAGTAATTATAGGCTCAGGCTCTGGGTGTGTGTGTCTGTGGGTATGTAGGTGTGTGTATGTGTGTTGTCACTACATCACTCTCTTTCCTCAAAAAAACAGAAAAAAAAAAGAAATATACATAATACAACATGTACAAACATATGCAGTAAAAGTCTTGATGAGGTAGAGAGGCGTGGTGACGGGAGGCACCGCCGGCGTGACTGCAGGGCTGCGGCTGCGGGCTGCGAGACTGCGGCTGCAGGAGTGCGGGGAGCTGTAGAAGTCACCTGGGCTGCTGAGATGCGAGGCTCCGGGGGGCTACAGTGGTGTGGGGGGGGCGACAGCGGCAACACTGCGGGTTGCAAGCCCTGTGGGCTGTTAGCGCTGCGCTGTAGAAGTCCCGGGGCTGCAAGGGATGCGAGTCTCCGTGGGCTACAGTGGTGCAGGGGTGGGCGACAGCGGCAACGCTGCGGGTTGCAAGCGCTGGCCGGGGCTGTAGAAGTCCCGGGACCTGCAGGGATGCGAGGCTCCGTGGGCTACAGCGGTGCAGGGGTGTGCAGGGGCAGGGGCGGCACAAAAGCAGGGGCAGCAGCAGCGCTGCAGGCAACCGCGGCAGGCACGCGTGGCAGGGCTGAGATGCGAGGTTCCAGGGGGATGCGTGAGGAGCAGTGACGATGCAAGTACAGCTACATACCACGTACGAGGGTTTGAGGATGGCTCCGTGCTGGCGGCGTGGGTGAGGAGCAGCGGGAGGGCTGCAGGAGGCAGGGCTCCGGGCGGACAGCGTGGGCGAGGGGGCCTGTAGGGCTGCGGCAACGATCTTGTAGTAAGGCGTGAGGGTGGCAGGAGAGGCGTGGAGATTGTCGACGCGTAGCAGCGGTGTTGTTCCATTGTTCAGTTTTGTCACTCCGGGGGTCACCAAATGTAGTGGCGCTTTGGTAGTTTATTGCTGCAGCGTTGGTTGTACACAAGTAGCTTGTACAGAGAGCCTGGAGATGGTGAGTGATGTGTGAGGGGAGCCCCGAGGCTTGACTCCCCGACGTGAGCTAGTGCTGTTGGTGAGGTGGTATACTGCAGGTAGACTGACATCGCGATGTGTGTGTCGGTGGTAGACTGGCCTCCTGTCCTGTGTGTGTTGGTAGCTTATATTGGGCGTCGCGGACCTGGTGGTCAGGTGAGGTGAGATCAAGTTAATCTCGACCTCAGCCGCGGTCTCGAGGGAAGTAATTATAGGCTCAGGCTCTGGGTGTGTGTGTCTGTGGGTATGTAGGTGTGTGTGTATGTGTGTTGTCACTACATGTCAGGTCGTGTGAAGAAGGCTATCCATCCCACTTGTTCTTGGATGCAATTTTGAAATTGAAAAGTGTTATCTAAGTAGGAAGCATCAGCAGGGATATGGAAATATGTGTTCCATCGGCGAAGAACACAGGGGTTGGATAAAGGAAGGTGATTGACTAATGGTAGTGGATGGGTAAGAGTGAAGGTGAGAGGAGGAGGGGACAGTCTGAGCTATGGAGGAGGGAGAGGTTAGAGTAGAGGGTTGGTAAGTAGTTTTAAGTTTTGGGAATATATATGGTTCCAAGCTGATAATAATAGAGGATAATAATAGATGGAAGAAGAAGAAGGAGTTGGTGTTAGTGTTGGTGTTAATTAAGGAAGCAGGTACAAGAGGAGGTGGAAGGGACAAGGGAGTCTATAGGTTGTATATTCAGACTCACCTTAGCGTGTGGTTGGCGAGCGGAAACAGTCGGGGAATACCCTTTTACAGGCCTGCCACGTGTCTTTTAATCCGCATTGTAGAAATGTTTCAATGTAAGTAAAACCATGGCAGACATGATCAGGAAATATGCATACACGTTTATTCATAGTATTATAATGTATGAAGAAACAGTAAACTTATAATGGATAAGATATATATAAACATATAAAGAAACGTGGCATACATATTTTACAGTGTTGCTAATAAAAAGCAGTACCTATTAATGAATTTCCCTTTCGTTCTGGATAATGCATCTTATCACTCAAGAAAACTTCACATATGACATATGATGTTGCCAGATACACGATTCGGGCCTCATAAATTTTTTAAATACGAAATTGATTTGAATTTGCGCGGCAAATCTCTACACGTGGCAACGCTGTAACACGGGTATTCCCCACGATGGCCACACCCCAGCCACATTTTAAGGCGAGTCTGACTATAGCAGTGACACCCACATACACGACACACCCACATGCACACACACCCACAGCCTGAGCCTATAATTACTTCCCTCGAGACCGCGGCTGAGGTCGAGATTAACTTGACCTCACCTCACCTCACCAATCAATCAATCAATCAACCTCACCTCACCTGTCACTTCACCTCACGTGACCACCAGGTCTGCTGAGGCCAATATAAACAGCCACACACACACTACCAACGTCAGTCTACCACGAGTCTACCTGCAGTCTACCACCTCACCAACACCACAGCTCACATCGGGGAGTCAAGCCTCGGGGCTCCCCTCACACATCACTCACCATCTCCAGGCTCTCTGTCCACAGTACAAGCTACTTGTGTGTTTACCAACTCGTGCAGCAATAAACTACCAAAGCCAAGCCTGGGTGTTGTTCCAATCCTTATGTAGCCGACAACCCTCCGCTACAAGGTCAACGATAAGGGTAATGTTCAGAGCCGTGATCGGAGGCATGTCCATTTCAAAGAAAGTGAAATCTGGGCGATTAATTTTTTGAGGTACGTGCATTTTCCTATGCACCTGTTACTTTTGAACTTTTGTAACTGGCCATGGTGAGCCTAATCATAAGCGGAGGATGTCACTGGTCAGCTTCCCATAACCATGGGTAGTAAGGGTAATGAAAGATAGATAAAGATAACGTGGGGGCACATGCTATGTTTCACGTAGCTGCGGGCGCTCACCTCCCGTCACATTGGCCTTTGAGCCTGTGGTGGAAATTAGTCAGTTACTCCGGGACACAGGGCCACTGTGACATCCACAGTTTATCTTCCCCAGGCTACCCTAGGTACCCATTTATCTACCAACCCATTTGGGAGGATGAACAGCTGGGTGAGTTGTGTGCCGCCTGCCTTCGTCCGGGATCGAACTCGGGCCAATGGATTCGTAGTCAGACGTGCTAACCACTTTCAGGCCTTTCATGACTGAATTCATAGTTAGCCTTTCATCCTCTTATCACGATTCTCACACTTTAGGAAGAGAATGGGATAGTAGGATGTAAGAAAGAAAAGACTAATGAGCAAGGGGAATTAAAGCTAGAAAAAAGATAAAGGCCAAGCGAATATTAGTTGGATCAGAAACTGAAGTAAGAGACTGTAGAGGAGAGGTCAAAAGGTCTTAATCACAGCATCAAGCCACAATCTATTCCATGTCGATCTGAATATAGCGGGATAATTGTTGGCTTCAAAAAATGTCTGAAGGGTGAGTCAGGAAACTGGAGGAGCCAAGAACCAAGTCCAAGTCGTGGTTAGATTTATCCCTTTTTCACAGTTTGCAGTTTTTCAGTTTCGAGATAGGTAACTAAAGTTAGTAGAATTAGGAAAGGAATGCGGCTATATGGGGAATAACACTTATCAGGAGTATCACAAGCGTATTGTAAGTATTAAAAAATCATGTGTAATGTGTACAGAACCTATCAACTGAAGCGTGCAGTAGCAAAACAATAAATCTTAAGAAACAATATAACACTTACCTTTGGGATGAAATTGTATGAGGTTGAAGTCACTTAGGCAATAGGATCAATGAGGTCACGAGCAGAGGTGAACGTCTAGACACTAGCGAGGCCACGAGTGGATAAAAGTAAGAAAAGATGATGAAAAAGAAGAAAAAGAAAAGGAAAAAGAAGAAGAAGAAACAGAAGAAAAAGAAGAAGAAAAAGAAGATGATAAAAAAAAGATAAAGAAGTGCAAAAACAGTAAGTGCAAGAACAGAAACAAATGGAAGGAATAAAAAGAAAATAAAATAAGGTCTGCAATCACGAACAAACACACACACACACACACACACACACACACACACACACACACATACATGCACACATACACACACACACACATACACACATACACACACACACACACACACACACACACACACACACACACACAGACATACACACACACCACCACCACCAGTCAGAACAAGTCCATAAAAAAGGGGAAAAAATGCGAGCTTGGTCTCATTACCCGAGTTTTGCCAGGAAAGGAGTGAGGACCTGCCCCCCATCCCCCTTTTTCCCCTCTTCTCTCTTTCCAATTTTCCTCTTTCCTTTTTATCTCCTTTTTTTTTCCTCCTTTCTCCTATCCTCTCCTTTCCTATCTTCCCTCCACCTTCAACTCTCTTTCATTTTTCTCTTTCATTTTTCTCTTTCTTCTTTCCCCCCTTTTTTTCCCTTTTCTAGCCACTTGCGTTTTTTTTCACTCATGGCCTATCAGTCCTCTTCTCCTTCTCTCTTTCCACCCCGCCGTGGGGAGTCACCTTGATTTGGTGGCGGGGCTTGAAGCGTGGTCGGCGGCGCCCCCTCCTGCGGGGCCCTGTCCGTCTCTGTAGGGTTGGTGTCCGTCGGCCTCGTGGACCAAGCACTCCCCCTTCATCACTGGTAGAGGAGGCCTACCGGTGATGTTGCTCGTCCTTACCCGTCTACATCTAGGGAAGGACTAAGCCTCCCAGCGTGTTTGCCGTGCGTTGCGTCCTGTATACTCCCCGCGCTCCCTCATCTGGGAGTTGAGTCCACCGCAGGGCAGGAGGTAGTTCCCTGCGGTGGACAACACACTTCTTTGGTGGGGGAGTTGGGGTAAGACAGGTGGTCCAGTGTGGCCCCGCTGGATCAATCGGCTGGTCATGCGTTGGCTAGGGTCAAGCGGCTGCTGTCTGGTGGGCACCGCAACGGTCCCGCGGCTGCCACCTCACTCCAGGCAGTGGCTGCGTATACTTCCCCCACTACCCCTAGGGCTGTTGAGAGCCGTCGTGCCTCAACATACATCCCTCCCTTGTTGGGCTCCGTGGTGGGTGGGGGGGTGGGGAAGCGAATGCTTTCTTAATATTATATGGCATCTTCACCACCACTTTCGCGACCAAACTCGCTCCCTGACGTCCGCTCGTCCCCGGCTTCTTCTCGATCTTCCCTTATCGCCACACTTCAGCCTTTCCGGGCCACGGGTGGTGCAACTGGGACCACTGTCCCCTCCGCTTCGAACTCTACAGATTCGAACCGAGAATTTATAAATTACAAGCCAAGAAAACAAAGACGCGTTAACGCACAGAAGGGCTTTTCAGGCCCTCTCATTCAGACTCTACCAGGTACTTTCGAACCGGCATATTACGAACAATTCCTTGTCATCAAGTCTCTTGATGGGGTGTCTGTCATGGATCTGGACATATTTGACGTACATAGAGCACTCATTAAAGTTTGTGGACGCGAGCCTAAGGTCTCCTCCCAAAGGGATGGTAGTCTCCTAGTGGAGGTGTCGTCCCCGGAAGAGAGTGCTCGCCTCAGAGCGATCTCCTCTGTCCCTGGAACGCAGGTGGCGTGTACTCCACACGCTACCCTCAACCAGTGTAAGGGGGTCATCTTTTCTCGTGACGTCATGCGCTACTCAACTGAAAAGCTTCTACACGAACTGAGTGATCAGGGTGTTGTAGGAGTTGATCGTCTACAGAGGAAAGTTGATGGAGTTCTTGTTCCCACCCCTACCCTGTTTCTCACCTTCGACCGACTCAAACTGCCTGAAGTTGTCAAACTGGCGTGGCTTCGCCTCCCAGTAAAAGCATACATACCGTCCCCTAGGCGATGCTATCACTGTCAGGCATTCGGACATGTCAGTCGTTCCTGCCGTAGGTTGCAAGATGGCCTACCAGCGGTGTGCCCGTCCTGTGGTACAACGGATCACGATGGCACGACCTGCCCTGGTCCTGTCTCTTGCTTTAACTGCCACGGACCTCACCCAGCTTACTCAAAAGACTGCGACCGCTACAGATTTGAGAGGGAAGTACTCTCCATCAGGACCACGGAGAAAATTGATTTTGCCGAGGCAAAGCGTAGAGTCCTTACTACGCATATACGTCCAGGAGTGACTTATGCAAATATGCTGTCCTCTCTTACTGGTAGACGTCAGCTACACAAACCGACTGCTACAGGACACCAAGTGGCTAAGCCACAAAATGCTTCACACAAAAATGCTGTTACTCCTGCTGCTCTGCCCTCTACATCCATGGAGGTGTCAGAGGAACTCACTCAGACCCCTACTGCTACGCCATCACACCATAAGCGTAGCAGAAGTGAAGACTCCATCGAGGAGGTGCCCCTTCCTAAGGAGGCACGATCCTCTACACCCTCTGGTGGGCCTCGAAGGCCCCCACCAGTGTCGGCTCCGTCCGTCACTTTTACCCCAGTGTCGGCTTCGGCCGTCACTACCCTCCCCGGTGTCGGCTCCGGCCGTCACTCCCACCCCGGTGTCGGCTCCGGCCGTCACTCCCACCCCGGTGTCGGCTCCGGCCGTCACTTCTCACCCCGGTGTCGGCTCCGGCCGTCACTTCTACCCCGGTGTCGGCTCCGACCGTCACTCCCACCCCGGTGTCGGCTACGGCCGTCACTCCCACCCCGGTGTCGGCTCCGGCCGTCACTCCTACCCCGGTGTCGGCTCCGGCCGTCACTCCCACCCCGGTGTCGGCTCCGGCCGTCACTCCCACCCCGCTGTCGGCCCCGACCGTTTTGACTTTGACCAACACTCCTGCCCCGGTGACGGCTCTGGCCGTTACTCCCGCCCCTGTGCCTTCGTACTCTCGACTCTGTACATCACGGTGGAATCAGACTGGCGACGGGCGCCTTTCGGTCTTGTCCAATCCCCAGTCTACTCGTAGATGCAGGAGTGTTACCCCTCGACCTTCACCGTCAGACTCAGATGGCACGTTTGTGGTTCAGATGCCAAAGTCTCTATGGTGATCCCACTTACAGTGCTGTGACGGACACTTCACGGGACGCCACTTACACCCAGCACCCGCACTTCCCAAAGCCTTTTGGCTTTCGGGCTCGTGGCGTGATTGAAGAGTTGTCCCTTCCTCGCCCTGCCATAGCTGTCCCACGATTATTGCCTGTCCCGCCGTGGAGGCGGCTGGCAGTATCGTATTGCCGTTACATGCCGGCTAACAAGAGTGCTATGTCGGAGCATGCTGCGAGGACTTTGTTCACCGATCATGCCTCCGTACATGAGGGTTGCACGCCCATTTTTACTGACGGCTCCAAATCCGATGCAGGCGTCGGATTTGGAGCGGTCTTCCCTGATTTTACCCGGTGCGGCAGTCTACCCCCCTGTACATCAATTTTTACCGCAGAGCTGTGGGCCATTTTAGTAGCGATAAAATCTCTTTTTACCTTGAATGTTGGAGGTTTTGTTATTTTTTCCGACTCCAGAGCAGCTTTGTCAGCCCTTGAGGATTTTAATAACGTACATCCAATAGTCTCAGAAATTTTCAACTGGCTCGTACTAGCAGCCCGTCGTGGGCACAGAATTACTTTTTGTTGGGTACCAGCCCATGTCTCTGTTAAAGGGAACGAGAAGGCAGATGAGCTAGCTAAGACTGGCGCCTCACGTCAAGTCACTACCTGCCCCGTCCCTCACAGAGACCTGTTTCCCACAATTCGAGCTGCTATTGTTCTAGTTTGGCAAGAGAGATGGAATGCCAATAGAGCTACCTCCAAGATGGGTGCAATTACCGCAAGGGCTGTGAGCCCCTGGTCTTATGCGCACGTCCGAGGCCGCTGCCGTGAGACAGCATTGGCCCGTCTACGGACGGGCCATACCCGCCTCACCCATGGTTTCCTCATGTCCCGGGGAGTTGAGCCCTATTGTGATGATTGCTTAGTTCCCCTGACTGTGCGGCACTTGCTGGTCGAGTGCCCCAGTCTGAGGGAACTGCGAGAGCAGTACCTCGCCCAGTGTCGGAGCAGAGATGGGAGTTTCTCTCTCTCTCTGGTGCTGGGGGAGGAGGCACTCTCCCCGGGACATGAAGTGTTAAAATTCCTACAGGAAAGTGGCTTTCTCCACCTCCTGTAGATTTATTTTTCTTTTTAAGTAGTATTTATGTAGCTTTTTAATTTTTAGTTTTTTAAGTACGGTGCCAAATGACCTCGATGTTGCGGCACCATGATCTATTGTCACCAATCAATCAATCAATCGTGCCTCAACATACATCCCTCCCTTGTTGGGCTCCGTGGTGAGTGGGGGGGTGGGGAAGCGAATGTTTTCTTAATATTTTATGGCATCTTCACCACCACTTTCGCGACCAAGCTCGCTCCCTGACGTCCGCTCGTCCCCGGCTTCTTCTTCTCGATCTTCCCTTATCGCCACGCTTGAGCCTTTCCGGGCCACGGGTGGTGCAACTGGGACCACTGTCCCCTCCGCTTCGAACCGAGAATTTTTGAATTATAAGCCTAGAAAACAAAGACGCGTTAACGCACAGAAGGGCTTTTCAGGCCCTCTCATTCAGACTCTACCAGGTACTTTCGAGCCGGCATATTACGAACAATTCCTTGTCATCAAGTCTCTTGATGGGTGTCTGTCATGGATCTAGACATATTTGACGTACATAGAGCACTCATTAAAGTTTGTGGACGCGAGCCTAAGGTCTCCTCCCAAAGGGATGGTAGTCTCCTAGTGGAGGTGTCGTCCCCGGAAGAGAGTGCTCGCCTCAGAGCGATCTCCTCTGTCCCTGGAACGCAGGTGGCGTGTACTCCACACGCTACCCTCAACCAGTGTAAGGGGGTCATCTTTTCTCGTGACGTCATGCGCTACTCAACCGAAAAGCTTCTACACGAACTGAGTGATCAGGGTGTTGTAGGAGTTGATCGTCTACAAAGGAAAGTTGATGGAGTTCTTGTTCCCACCCCTACCCTGTTTCTCACTTTCGACCGACTCAAACTGCCTGAAGTTGTCAAACTGGCGTGGCTCCGCCTCCCAGTAAAAGCATACATACCGTCCCCTAGGCGATGCTATCACTGTCAGGCATTCGGACATGTCAGTCGTTCCTGCCGTAGGTTGCAAGATGGCCTACCCAGCGGTGTGCCCGTCCTGTGGTACAACGGATCACGATGGCACGACCTGCCCTGGTCCTGTCTCTTGCTTTAACTGCCACGGACCTCACCCAGCTTACTCAAAAGACTGCGACCGCTACAGATTTGAGAGGGAAGTACTCTCCATCAGGACCACGGAGAAAATTGATTTTGCCGAGGCAAAGCGTAGAGTCCTTACTACGCATATACGTCCAGGAGTGACTTATGCAACTATGCTTTCCTCTCTTATAATAGACGTCAACTACGCAAACGACTGCTACAGTGCACCAAGTGGCTAAGCCACAAAATGATTCCACAAAAATGCTGTTGCTCCTGCTGCTCTGCCCTCTACATCTATGGAGGTGTCAGAGGAACTCA
The DNA here is from genome assembly GCA_029783475.1 of Metacarcinus magister. Taxonomy (NCBI): domain Eukaryota; kingdom Metazoa; phylum Arthropoda; class Malacostraca; order Decapoda; family Cancridae; genus Metacarcinus; species Metacarcinus magister. The sequence continues at coordinate 110,301 of JAPQNM010002085.1, read as the reverse complement.
CTCAGGCCCCTACTGCTACGCCATCACACCATAAGCGTAGCAGAAGTGAGGACTCCCATCGAGGAGGTGCCCCTTCCTAAGGAGGCACGATCCTCTATACCCTCTGGTGGGCCTCGAAGGCCCCCACCAGTGTCGGCTCCGGCCGTCACTTCTACCCCTGTGTCGGCTTCGGCCGTCACTACCTCCCCGGTGTCGGCTCTGACCGTCACTCCCACCCAGGTGTCGGCTCCGGCCGTCACTCCCACCCCGGTGTCGGCTCCGGCCGTCACTTCTACCCCGGTGTCGGCTCCGGCCGTCACTCCCACCCCGGTGTCGGCTCCGGCCGTCACTCCCACCCCGGTGTCGGCTCCGGCCGTCACTCCCACCCCGGTGTCGGCTCCGGCCGTCACTCCCACCTCGGTGTTGACTTCGACCAACACTCCTGCCCCGGTGACGGCTCTGGCCGTTACTCCCGCCCCTGTGTCGGCTACGGCCGTTACTCCCGCCTTGGTGTCGGCTCCGGCCGTCACTCCTACCCCGTTGTCGGCTCACGCCGTCATCACTGCTCCTGCTGCTGTGGCCACCTCACTGGCCACTGGGCTAGGAAAGACTGCAAGGCGATTGTCCACTGCCTCCACTGCTCTAGCCACTGCCATTAGGCAGGGTAAGAGCAAGAAGGATACTGGTGTTGGGAGGGTCTCCTCTAGGGGCCTCCCCACGCACCGTTAATTTTAATATTTTTAATATTTTACAGTGGAACCTTCGTGGGTTGAGAGGGAAATTGGGAGGAGCTCAGTCTACTCCTGCGAAGACACCAGCCGGTCTGTGTCTGTCTGCAGGAGACTATGATTGGTTCGTCCTCCCATCCTACACCCAGGGGTTACTCTGGCTTTTACTCTCCTCATGATCGCGCGCAAGGCCATCATGGTGGAACAGCAATTTTTTTAGATAACTCACGAGGCATTGCTTTTACCTCTTTTAATATTGTCTCCCCCCTGCAGCTGGTGGCTGTCCAGCTCCACCTCAGGAGAACTTACACTGTCTGCTCTTTATACCTCCCTCCCAATTCTCCAGTAGACAGAGAGGACTTCGTTTCCCTAGTCCAGCAATTGCCTTCCCCGTTTATTGTTTTAGGAGATTTTAATGGTCGGCACACCCTGTGGGGAGATACACTTATCAACCCCAGGGGAGCAATGATTGCCACTGTGGTTGAAGCCTTAGATCTAGGTATTTTTAACACCGGTGACCATACACACTACCACATCCAGACAGACACCACCTCGGCCCTAGATTTATCATTGTGTTCTCCCGACACCCTACTTGACTTCACATGGAGCGTCACAGGAGATCTTTGTGGGAGTGACCACTACCCTATACTCCTGTCTTCTCCCGACGTCCTCCCCTTACCCCGTGTCCCCCGCTGGCGGCTAGACCGCGCTGACTGGGGACTTTTTAAACAACTTGCCATAGTTGACTGCGAGGTTGATGAGTTTTTAGACATAGACAGCGCTGTCGAGTATTTTACATCTATACTCCAGCGAGCTGGTGAGCTTTCCATCCCTCAGACCACAGGGTTTACCAAGCGCCGACCGGTCCCCTGGTGGTCTGATGAGTGTAGACAGGCAGTGACAGAGCGTCGTCGAGCTTTTGGTAGGTACCGTCGACACAAAACCGAATTTTTCCGGGGACAATACAGACTGGCTAGAGCTAAGGCTCGTCGAGTCCTCAAGGATGCTCGCCGTAAGTCCCTTGCATCTTTTGTCTCCACATTGAACGTGCAGACACCTATGTCGCAGGTATTCAAGCGCGTGCGGAAGATAGCAGGAAAGTTCTCTCCAGGCCCGCCTCCGGTCCTCCATGTCAACGGGGATAAGGTATCTAACAGCCAGGCGGTAGCCAACACACTCGCTGAGACTTTTTCTTTGGTGTCCAGCCGGGCCTCGAGATCTCCAGCAGTGCGTCGCCAGTTTGAGGCAGACGAGGCTCGCCAACTAGACTTTTCATCTCGTGGGGGTGAAAACTACAATGTCCCTTACTCTCCACCGGAACTGCGTTCAGCTTTATCTTCTGTAAGGACTCTTCCCCAGGGGCAGATAACATTACATACTCAATGATCCGTCACCTAAATTCTGGATCACTGTCCTTCCTCCTAGGATTATTTAATAGGATGTGGAGTGACGGATACGTACCACCCTCCTGGAAGTCTGCTATAGTCATACCAATCCCCAAGCCTGGAAAGGACGCCTCACTCCCCCTTAACTATCGACCCATTGCCCTTACCGTTTGCATGATTAAAGTTTTGGAGAAGATGGTTAACACTCGTCTAGTCTGGTTCCTTGAGAAGGGTGGCCATCTTTCGGCAGTACAGTGTGGTTTTCGTCGATCTCGCTCTACTTTAGACGCTCTTCTGCGATTAGAAAAAACTATCTGCCAAGCTTTTGCTTGCAGGCAGCGGGTTGTGAGCGTCTTTTTCGACCTTGAAAAGGCATACGACACCACCTGGAGGTATGGCATTCTACGAGCTCTCCATACGGTTGGACTCAGGGGTCACCTCCCTCTGTTCCTCCGGTCTTTTTTACAGGACCGTACTTTTAGGGTGAGGGTGGGCACTGCTCTTTCTAGCTCTTTTGAGCAAGAAGAAGGAGTCCCACAAGGTAGTGTCCTCAGTGTCACTCTATTCAGCGTTGCCATCAATAGCATCACCGAGTGCGTCCACCGGGACTTTCGATGCACGCTATACGCTGATGACTTTTCACTCTCCTACGCTTCCTCTCGTCTCGATGTGGCCGAGCGACATATCCAGTTGGCTCTTGGCCGGGTCACCCGTTGGGCCGATAGTCATGGTTTTAACTTTTCCCCCACAAAGACGGTTGCTATGCTTTTGCATGTACATCACGGTGGAATCAGACTGACGACGGGCGCCTTTCGGTCTTGCCCAATCCCCAGTCTACTCGTAGATGCAGGAGTGTTATCCCTCGACCTTCACCGTCAGACTCAGATGGGACGTTTGTGGTTCAGATGCCAAAGTCTCTATGGTGATACCACTTACAGTGCTGTGACGGACACTTCACGGGACGCCACTTTCACCCAGCACCCGCACTTCCCACAGCCTTTTGGCTTTCGGGCTCGTGGCGTGATTGAAGAGTTGTCCCTTCCTCGCCCTGCCATAGCTGTCCCACGATTATTGCATGTCCCGCCGTGGAAGCGGCTGGCAGTATCGTATTGCCGTTACATGCCGGCTAACAAGAGTGCTATGTCGGAGCATGCTGCGAGGACTTTGTTCACCGATCATGCCTCCGTACATGAGGGTTGCACGCCCATTTTTACTGACGGCTCCAAATCCGATGCAGGCGTCGGATTTGGAGCTGTCTTCCCTGATTTTACCCGGTGCGGCAGTCTACCCCCCTGTACATCAATTTTTACCGCAGAGCTGTGGGCCATTTTAGTAGCGATAAAATCTCTTTTTACCTTGAATGTTGGAGGTTTTGTTATTTTTTCAGACTCCAGAGCAGCTTTGTCAGCCCTTGAGGATTTTAATAACGCACATCCAATAGTCTCAGAAATTTTCAACTGGCTCGTACTAGCAGCCCGTCGTGGGCACAGAATTTCTTTTTGTTGGGTACCAGCCCATGTCTCTGTTAAAGGGAACGAGAAGGCAGATGAGCTAGCTAAGACTGGCGCCTCACGTCAAGTCACTACCTGCCCCGTCCCTCACAGAGACCTGTTTCCCACAATTCGAGCTGCTATTGTTGTAGTTTGGCAAGAGAGATGGAATGCCAATAGAGCTACCTCCAAGATGGGTGCAATTACCGCAAGGGCTGTGAGCCCCTGGTCTTATGCGCACGTCCGAGGCCGCTGCCGTGAGACAGCATTGGCCCGTCTACGGACGGGCCATACCCGCCTCACCCACGGTTTCCTCATGTCCCGGGGAGTTGAGCCCTATTGTGATGATTGCTTAGTTCCCCTGACTGTGCGGCACTTGCTGGTCGAGTGCCCCAGTCTGAGGGAATTGCGAGAGCAGTACCTCGCCCAGTGTCGGGGCAGAGATGGGAGTTTCTCTCTCTCTCTGGTGCTGGGGGAGGAGGCACTCTCCCCGGGACATGAAGTGTTAAAATTCCTACAGGAAAGTGGCTTTCTCCACCTCCTGTAGATTTATTTTTCTTTTTATGTAGTATTTATGTAGCTTTTTAATTTTTAGTGTTTTTAGTACGGTGCCAAATGACCTCGATGTTGCGGCACCATGATCTATTGTCACCAATCAATCAATCAATCAATCGTTTCCCTCACGTACGTACATTCCTTTCCCCTCGCCTATTTCTTCCATTTCTCCTTCCCTTCGATATTATCACCTTCATTCCTTCATCCCTTCCGTTATCTTCCTTCATTCACACTTTCTTTTCAATTATCCCCGTTTCTTCTTCCATTTTCCTCATTCCCCCTTTCCTTTCCTTTCCTTTCCTTTTGTCCTCCTTTTCTTTTCATTCCCTTTCATTTTGCTTGTCTTAACTATAAAACTTCAAAATAAATCAAGAAATTAATGTTTTAATTTTTTATGCCATTTCTGGATCATTAAAGGAGTTTCACACTGAAGGAGAAAGGGGGAGAAGGAGGGAAGGAGAGAACGTGAGAGTTGGAGGAAAAAGTGAGGAGGACGAAGACGAGAACTAGAGGAAGAAATGCAAGACGAATATTAGACTAGATGGTTTTGCTGTACGGAGTGTGTGTTTGGTGTGTGGTGTGTGTGTGCGTGTGTGTGTGTGTGTGTGTGTGTGTGTGTGTGTGTGTGTGTGTGTGTGTGTGTGTGTGTGTATGTGTGTGTGTGTGTGTGTGTGTGTGTACATAAATTAGCATGGAAAAAAATCCTTGATTCCGACGCTGATGCCAATTATATGCATGACCTGCAAACAAACATTACATATACAGGACACGCACACGAGAACACACACACACACTCACTCACACACACACACACACACACACACACACACACACACACACACACACACACATACACACAACACACACACACACACACACACACACACACACACACACACACACACACACACACATACACACAACACACACACGCACACAGACACTATATACGCAAACGCACAAGGTACAAAACACGCAAAACACGCACACTTACAAGCCCTCATCACGAGGCAAAACGAGCAATACAGATGCAATCTAGATTACATACATGTCTCTCCTGGTACCCATTTTCGTCGTCCTCCTCCTCCTCCTCCTCCTCGTAAGTTCCATCAGATTGGAAACGTGCAAATGTAACTCCAATCTTCAAAAAGGGGGACAAGTCACAACCCGGAAATTATAGGCCAATCAGTCTGACATCAGTTGTATGTAAATTAATGGAGACAATCATTCGTGACAATGTGGTGAAATTCCTTGAAGACAACGATATAATAAAACCCTCACAGCATGGTTTTCGTAATAAACGTTCATGTTTAACTAACTTATTAGACTTCTTCCACAATGTTTTTGACGCGTACGATGAAAGCAGAGCAGTAGATGTCATATATCTGGATTTTCAAAAGGCCTTTGATAAAGTACCTCATCAACGATTACTTAATAAACTAATGACTCATGGTATCTCTGGTAGCATTTACAATTGGCTTCTGGACTGGCTCTCTGAACGTAAGCAGAGAGTAGTCTTAAACGGTGTCTCCTCTCAATGGTTAAACGTAAAAAGTGGCGTACCACAAGGCTCAGTGCTTGGTCCTGTCTTATTCTTGATATATGTTAATGACATAGATGATGGGATCAATTGCAAAATTGCGAAATTCGCTGACGATACGAAAATTCTCAGCAAAGTAACTACGACAATTGACAGAGAAGTCTTACAATCAGACCTAGATCGACTAACGTCTTGGGCCAATAAATGGCAAATGAAATTTAACGTTGAAAAATGCAAGGTACTACACATCGGAAGAAATAATGATCACGTTCAGTACTCAATGAATGGTAAATCACTTTCTACAGTAAACAAAGAAAAAGATCTGGGAATCACAATATCAAACGATTTAAAGCCCAGTCAACATTTTTCAGAGGTAGTTAAAACTGCTAACAGATTGGTCGGCTTTATTGGGCGTACTTTCGAAAATAAATCAGAAAAAGTCATATTAAAACTGCATAATTCACTAGTACGACCCCATCTTGAGTATTGCGTATAGTTTTGGTCCCCATATTACAGAAAGGACATTGACAAACTGGAAAGAGTCCAGCGAAGAATAACAAAAATGATTCCAAGGCTGATAAATAAACCTTATGAAGAAAGACTTAAAGAACTAAACTTATTCAGCCTAGAAAAACGAAGGATGCGAGGGGATTTAATTGAAATGTTCAAGATAATCAAAGGATTCGATAATATCAATGCAGAAGATTACATTACTGTTGATCGATCAAATATAACAAGAAGACGTCATTCTTTTAAGATTACTGGTAAAAGATTCACATCAAACGAAGCCAATCACTTCTTTTTCAATCGGATCGTTAACGTTTGGAACTCCCTGCCCGCCAATGTCGTCGACAGTAAAACAATTACTACGTTCAAAAATAGACTTGACAAATATTTAGACGCCAATCCACAACTAAAATACTATCCGTTAACGTAGCAAACTTTGAGTAAGTTCATCCTGATGTACCTAACTGACGAAATGTCGATTCAAAAGACGTCGCTAGTGGCCTGACATCGCTTGCCAGGAAGTAGTGGTAGCAGTAGTGGTAGTGACAGTCTGGTCTTGGTTGGCCTTCCTTTCCCTGCCAGCCATGGCTGGGGAGAGAAGCCTTCACCCTTACTATCCTGTATCCTTCACTCTAGAGTAGATAGTGTACTCACAAACAGCCTCGTAAGGGCCAGCAGGCCTGTTGTTGTTTGTTCTTCCTATGTGTTCCTATGTGTTCCTCCTCCTCTTCCTCCTCCTCCTCCTTTTCCTCCTCCTCTTCTTCATCTTCACTTACTTCTTCTTCTTCTTCTTCCTTAACCCCATATCATCCTAAATTAATTCCTTTAAGTGATTGTGACTTTACTGAGGACGCAGTAACTAAAATACTTGATAAAATTAAAGTAAACAAAACTCCTGGGCCTGATTGTATTACACCAAGAGTTTTGAAAGAGGCAAAGATCAAATTGACTAATGTTACCCCTATACAAAAGAAAGGAGATCAAATTCTACTGGATAACTATAGACTAATCAGCCTCACATCTGTAGTGGGAAAGTTAATGGAAACTATATTACGTGATAACTTTTCTAGAAAATATTTTGATTAATAATATTCAATACATGGTTAATGATGCTCAGAAAACAAGGCATAGATGCTATAGGACACCAAACTTCTGATCTTTCACTAGGTTCTGATTGGGGCAGAGCAAACCTGATTCTGTTCAATGCCTCAAAAACTTAATTTCTACAAATATCTACTCGACAATACCTTCCAGATAACTATCTCCTCTTCTTCAATGACACTCAACTGCCCCTCTCCTCCACATTAAACACTCGTGGTCTACGGACGGGCAATACCCGCCTCACCCACGGTTTCCTCATGTCCCGGGGAGTTGAGCCCTATTGTGATGATTGCTTAGTTCCCCTGACTGTGCGGCACTTGCTGGTCGAGTGCCCCAGTCTGAGGGAATTGCGAGAGCAGTACCTCGCCCAGTGTCGGGGCAGAGATGGGAGTTTCTCTCTCTCTCTGGTGCTGGGGGAGGAGGCACTCTCCCCGGGACATGAAGTGTTAAAATTCCTACAGGAAAGTGACTTTCTCCACCTCCTGTAGATTTATTTTTCTTTTTATGTAGTATTTAAGTAGCTTTTTAATTTTTAGTGTTTTTAGTACGGTGCCAAATGACCTCGATGTTGCGGCACCATGATCTATTGTCACCAATCAATCAATCAATCAATCTATCCTTCACTAATGGGCGTAATAAATTGATTAAAATTAAATTATCCTTCACTAAAAATCTAAACTGGCAATTGCATATATCTACTCTTGCTAAATCAGCTTCCAAGAAGTTAGGTATCTTATAGCGTCTGCGTCCATTTTTCTCTCCCTCCCAGCTACTTGCTCTGTACAGGGGCCTTATCCACCCATGTATGTATGCAGTATGGTTCTCATATCTGGGAGGGTTCAACTCACACAGCTTTATTAAACAGGGTGGAGTCTAAAGCTTTTAGTTTCATCAACTCTCCTCCTCTAACTGAATGTCTTGATTATTTAAGTCACCGACGCAATGTTGCATCTTCATCTCTTTTCTACCGCTATTTTCATGCTGACTGCTCTTCTGAACTTGATAACTGCATGCCTCCACCCCTCCCGCGGCCTCGCTGCACAAGGCTTTCTACTTCTTCTCATCCCTATTCTATCCATCTTTCTAATGCAAGAGTTAACCAGTATCTTCAAACTTTCATCCTTTACACTGGTAAATTTTGAAGCTCTCTTCCTATGTCTGTTTTTCCACCTTCCTATGACTTGAGCTCTTTCAAAAGAGGAGTGTCAAGACACCTCTCATATTAAACTGGACCTCCACCCCCTGCCTCTATTTTTCATACTGTTCTCTATACAGGGTCTGGCGACAAGCGGGATTTTTGTTTACGTATTTTTGTTTGCCCTTGGCCAGTACCCATTTAATGTAAAAAGAAAGAGAAAAAAAAACATCACTCGTTACAATGGTTTCAAGATCATTAGTAAGCATTTTAGATCAAAGCAGCGAAGCACTTTTCTTTAATAGAATCGTGAATATTTGGAATTCCCTACCAGCACCAATGGTTTAAAGTAACACATTGAATCGTTAAAAAAAAAAAAAAAAAAAAAAAAAAAAATAGATAAGCACTTAGCATCAGTACACCAAATTGAATACTTCATTCCTGCGTAAAATGTCTTTTTTTTAAGTTTTTTTTTTTTTTTGCTTAGAGGAGTAGGCAATACCTGCCGAATTAAAAAAATTATTTTTTTAGATGACTGGTACTGGCCAAGGGCAAACATAAATAAGTTTTCAAAAAATCCCACTTATCCCCAGACCCTGTACAGCGGACAGTAGAAGAAATAGATGAAAAGGGTGGAGGTCCAATTTAGCATGAAAGGTGTCTTGACATTCCTCCTTTTAGAGAGTTCAAGTAATAGGTAGGTGGAAAAACAGACAAAGGAAAATAGCTTCAGAGTTTACCAGTGTAAGGGGTGAAAGAGTGAAGATACTGGTTAAATCTTGCATTACAAAGATGGACAGAATGGGGATGAGAAGAAGTAGAAAGCCATGTGCAGCGAGGCCGCGAGAGGGTTGGAGACATCCAGTTAGCAAGTTCAGAAGAGCAGTCAGCATGAAAATAACGGTAGAAAAGAGATAAAGATGCAACATTGCGTCGGTAACTTAAAGAATCAAGACAGTCAGTTAGAGGAGGAGAGTTAATGAGACGAAAAGCTTTAGACTCCACCCTGTTAAGTAAGGATATGAGAGTTGAACCCCTCCCACACATGAGAACTATACTCCATACATGGACGGATAAGGCAGCTGGGAGGGAGAGAAAAATTTACGCAAACACCATAGGACACCTAACTTCTTGAAAGCTGATTTAGCATGAGTAGAGATATGAAATTGCCATTTTACATTTCTAGTAAAGCATAGACCGAGTGTGTTTAATGTGGAGGAGAGGGGCAGTTGAGTATTATTGAAGAAGAGTTAGTTATAGAGAAAGATAATAATCTGAAAGGTTATGTCGAGTAGATAGTCATGGAAATTTTTTTTTGAGGCATTGAACAGAGCCAGGTTTGCTCTCCCCCAATCAGGAACTAGTGAAAGATCATAAGTTAGGCGTCCTATAGCATCTCGCCTTGAATCACTTAATTCTTGTTGGGTTGTGCATCTGTTGTACGACGTTGAAAATCCAAGGTGGTGTCATCAGCGTGGGAATGGATATGGCATTGAGTCAGATTTAGGAGATCATTGATGAATAATAGAAAGGGAGTGTGCGATAGAACAGAACCCTGAGGAACACCAATGTTGATAAATTTAGGAGAAGAATAATGACCGTCCACTACAACAGCAATAGAACGATCAGAAAGGAAACTTGAAATGAAGGTACAGAGAGAAGGATAAAATCCATAGGAGGGTAGTTTAGAATTTAAAGATTTATGCCAGACTCTATTGAAGGCTTTCGATATGTCAAGGCCGACAACAAAGGTTGCACCGAAGTCCCTAAAAAGGATGACCAAAATTAAGTTAGAAAAGCAAGATCACCAGTGGACCAGCCTTTCCGGAAACCATACTGGCAATCAGAGAGAAGGTTGTGAGCTGATAGATGTCTCATTATCATCTTATTAAGGACAGACTCAAAGGCTTTAGAAAGGCAGGAAATCAAAGCTATAGAGCGGTAGTTTGAAGGATTGAAGCGGTCACCCTTTTTAGGGACAGGTTAAATTTGAGCAAACTTCCAGCAAGAAAGATAGGTAGAACTAGAAAGACACAAACGAAAGATTTTGACCAGGCAGGGAGTGAGCTTGGAAGCACAGGAGCTTGGAGGAATAGGAAAAATGTGCCCAGTATCATCCAAAGTATAGTTGGTAGCAAAGGTTTCAGCGAAGAGTTCAGCTTTAGAGAAAGAAAAGACAGCTGTGGCGCCATTTGGTTGAAGTAAAGGGGAGAAAGATGAAGAAGTAAGATTGTTGGAGATATTATTGGCTAGATGCCAGAAATTACGAGAAGAGTTAGAATTGGAAAGAATTTGACATTTTCTATTGATGAAAGAGATTTTAGTAAGTTGGAGAATAGATTTGGCATGATTACGGGCAAACATATAAAGGGCATGATTTTCAGCAGATGGATGGCTACGGTAACGTTTGTGAGCCGCCTCTCTATTTTTGACAGTACAAAAACAAGCAGTGTTAAACCAGGGCTTTTTAGCTTTAATATTAGAGAAAGTATGAAGAATGTATAGCTCCATGCCAGAATAGTACTGCCTTAGGTCCTCCCACGTAGCAGAGTTGAAATGCCAGAAGCACCTCCGCTTTGGCAGGTCCTGAGGCCTCACTAGAGCGATAGAACTGGTAACGGAAATAAGATTGTGATCGGAGGAACCCAACGGAGGGGAGAGTTTGACAGAGTAAGCTGAAAAGTTGGAAGTTAGGAAATGATCAAGAAGTTGAGCGTGTCTCCAAGGTAGTCAGGGATACGGGTGGGGAACTGCACCGGCTGCTCTAGGTCGTGGAGGATAGCAACGTTGAAGGTTTGTTCACCAGGTTGGTCAGTGAAAGAAGATGAAAGCCAAAGCTGGTGGTGAATATTGAAATCCTTAAGAATGGAAATCTCAGCATAAGGAAAGTGAGATAGGATGTACTCCACTTTGGATGTCAAATAGTCAAAGAATTTTACATACAAAGGAATACAAAGGAATACAAAGGAATAACAGGCAACAACAGCCCTGGTGGGCCTTACAAGGTTGCCTGTATAGCTACTCTACTTCTATATTCTCTACAAGTCTGAGGTAAAGGATAGTAAAGTGGAAGGCTCCTCCCCACCCACCTCTCCCTCCGGCAAACGCCGGCAGGAAAAAAAGTGGTTAAAGAAACACCTGCGCAGTAGTAGTAATAAAAACTGCGCAGGAAATTTTATAGTATAGTGTGAAAAAGAAAGAAAAAGGCTATCTATCACTAATCATCATTAACGAAGCGGGTAATAAGTTAAGTTAGGTTTTGTCGTCAAGTACTTATCGAGTTTAGCTTTAAAAGTTTCAATCGTATTACTGTTGACTACCTGTGCTGGGAGAGAGTTCCATACATTAACTATTCTATTGAAGAAAAAGTGTTTAGATTCTTCCGATCTGAAGGCTTTACCGATTATTTTGAATCCATTGTTTCTTGTGATTCTTTCCCGATCAACAATTACGTAATCGCTTATATTGACGTTATCGAAACCACGAATCATTTTGAAAACTTCTATTAGGTCTCCCCGTAATCTACGTTTCTCTAAACTGAACAGATTGAGCTCCTTCAGTCGTTCCTCGTATGGCTTATTGCGCAGTCGCGGAATCATTTTTGTGGCTCGTCTTTGGACTCTGGACTTTGGAGGAATTAGGTGAGAGATATACAGCATAGATGCATTTAGTTAGAGAGTGACTTTTCAAGTCTTAGCCAGATGGTAGAAAATTCTGAAGATTCAAAATTGTGGGCACGAGAGCAAGTAATGTCTTTACGCACATATGCGCAACAGCCAGCTTTCGATTGAAAAGAAGGATAGAGAAAGTAGGAGGGAAAGAGAAGGGGATGCCGTCAGTAGCCACAGACAACTGTGTTTCAGTTAGCAAGTGAAGACGAGATTTAGTGGAAGAGAGATGGTGTTCCACAGACTGGAAATTAGATCTAAGACTACGAATGTTGCAGAAATCAATCGGAAAAGTATTAGAGGAAAATACTCATGTTTTCTGACTTTCCGATACAAATTCCATGATAGTTTGTCTATACTACATGGTATCGCTTCCTCTTCCGGCCAGCTTCGGCTGGAGGGAGAGGTGGATGGGGAGGAGACTTCCTCCTTGCTGTCTTTTTGTCTCTATCAAGTAGATATTATAGTAGTAGAGTTTAGCCACACGAACAGCCTCGTTAGATCCAATAGGACTGTTGCAGTCTGTTTATCCTTTGTACTCCTTTGTACTCCTTCATATTTCCACCACCACGACAACAACATCAACAACACCACCAACAACTACTACTATAACAACAACAAAACACCACCAACAACAACTACTACAACAACAACAACAACAACAGCAACAACAACAACAACAACAACAACAACAACAACAACAATAACAACAA
>JAPQNM010002085.1:90000-92500 GCA_029783475.1 Metacarcinus magister | reverse complement strand
ACACAAAGATTGGTCTCTGAGCTCTGAGCTCTTTTATAGGGGGACGTCCGGCTGTCTCGAGACACACTAGCAGCGGACTGTACAGTGAATTACACACACACACACACACACACACACACACACACACACACACACACACACACACACACACACACACACACACACACACATCATACATACATACATACAGACAGACACACCAGACACACACACATTATGCACACATTATAATTATAGTAATAACAATAACAAAAAGTAAAAGGACAACAACAACAACAACAACAAATACCAATAACAACAACTACAGCAACATAGATAAAAAAAAATATTAATAAATGCATAAACGGACAAACGTAATAAATAAGAAACGCTTTCAGTACAAGTTGCATACAGCCTTATGCTAAAGAGTAACAATAACATAAAAGTCAACAAACAAATTTACCATCAAAGATAAACCGGATCAGAGAGAGGAAAAAGAGGAGGAGGAGGAGGAAGATGAAGAGGAGGAGGAAGAGGAGGAGGAAGAGGAGAAGGAGGAGGAGGAGGAGGAGGAGGAGGAGAAGGGAAAGGAGGAGGAGGAGGAGGAGGAGGAGGAGGAAGAGGAGGAAGAGGAGGAGGAGGTAGAGGAGAAGGAAGAGAATACAAGGGAATACAAGGGAACACAAACAGCAACAGACCCTAGGGTTCCTGCGAAGGCTGTTTGATATAACTACTCTACACTAACTACTTGGATTAAAGAATGATAGTATAGTGGAAGGCTCCTCCCATCCCACCCATCCCTCCAGCCGAAGCTGGCAGGAAAATAAGTGATACCATGTAGTATAGAAAAACTACATGGAATTTTCGAGGCAAGTGTGAAATAGTAAAAAATTAAAATATAGGAGGATACTAGACTAGACTAGACTAGACTAGACTACCATTAATGCTGATACAGAATCGTATGCTCATATCAAATGGGAACTAGTGCAGTAGACACAGACCAGTAGGATTCATACTGCAACTGATGTTCAGGTAGAAATGTGATTCTCGTTTACTTCGGATCACGGATGGATGCACCAGTACCCTGACAACCAACAGCTGCACGATCCCACCAGTCTGAGTCACTCTACACCATGAATCCCTTAATTACCTTTAAGATTTGAAAATGTCTATAGTTATTCTGTAACGAACATTCAAGATATTTGTCGAGACGATTTTTAAAAGTTTCTATTGTGCTCGAGTTGACGACGTTTGGGGGCAGTCCATTCCATATATTTACAACTCGATTGAAGAAAAAGTACTTGGCTTTGTTAGTTGTAAAGCGTTTGCCAATTATTTTGAAGCCATTGTTGCGGGTGATGCTTGAACGGTTGATAGTAAAGTAGTCGTCTGGCTTTAAATTTGTAAATCCTTTAAAAATGTTGAATACTGTTAGAAGGTCTCCTCTTAGTCTGCGTTTAGTAAGAGAAAATAAATTAAGTTCTTTAAGACGTTCGTCGTATGGTTTATTGCGCAGTTTTGGAATCCTTTTGGTTATTCTACGTTGAATTCTGTCTAATTTATTAATGTCTTTACGGTAGTAAGGTGACCAGACCTGTACGCAGTACTCCAGGTGGGGACGTACAAGTGAGTTATACAGGGTTAGTATGATTTTTTCTGATTTGAATTCGAAAGCTCTTCCAATAAAACTGACTAATTTATTGGCAGTTTTTACTACCTCGGCGCATTGAAGTTTAGGTTTAAGGTCAGTTGAGACTATTACACAAAGGTTTTTTTTCTTTAACTACGTTTTTCAATTGAACGTTATCCATTGTATAATTTATTCGGGTGTTACTAATTCCAACGTGGAGTACGTGACATTTTTCTAAATTAAAGTTCATTTGCCGTATTTTGGACCAATCGACTAAAGCATTCAAATCATTTTGCATTAGTTTGCGCTGAGTTTCAGAGTTTACCTTATTTACAATTTTTGTGTCGTCGGCGAATTTCGAAATTTTGCAAGTGATACCTTCGTCGATATCATTAATGTAAATTATAAAAAGTATTGGTCCCAATACAGACCCTCGAGGAACGCCGCTGTTTACGTTTACCCACTCTGACGTTTTTCCGTTAATTACGACTCACTGTTTACGTTCTTCTATCCACTTACTAAGAGTTTCCGTTATACCATGGGCGTTTACTTTACTTAAAAGACGATTGTGAGGCACTTTATCGAACGCTTTCTGGAAGTCTAAGTAGATTATATCAACTGCTTTCGTGTTATCGTACAAACTATATACCTCATTGAAGAAATCGAGTAAATTTGTGAGGTATGATCACTTATTTCTGAAACCATGTTGTGAGTCTTTGATAATGTTGTTCTTTTCCAAGTAATATACAATTTTATCTCTAAGGAAGAGGAAGAGGAGGAGGAGGAGGTAGAGGAGAAAGAAGAGAAGGCGGAAGAGGAGGAAGAAGAGCAGGAAGAAAGACAGGGACAAAAACAAAAACGTGAAATAGCAAGAAGAAAATTACAATGACG